>BGPR01002443.1:120333-170423 GCA_013235015.1 Araneus ventricosus | reverse complement strand
TCAGTTCTACCATTCTTAACATTCTTTTTGATTTCGAAATTGGTTTCTAACAATTTACACGTGTTTGAATTGCAACATTTTAAAAATCCGTTCCGATTCTGAAATTGGTGCCTAAGAACTTACGCGAGTTTGAGTTACAACATTCGTTGTTAACAAAAGTATTTTTTCAAGTTTTTATTTTACTTGCCTTATTTCGTGTTTATAAGATGGAATTTTGCAATCGATTTTCCACTTATTTCCTGATATGCTAGAGAATTAAAAGTTACTAAATTTGTTTGTTATAGATGAAAAGTATTCCAGAACTTCGGGGATGTGCGATGATTGTTAAATTGAATATGCGTGTAAAAATAGTTTATATTTTTCTGCAAAAGAATTTTAAAAAATTCTTGAGCGGAAGAAGAGACAAAAAAGAGAAAATTCCAAATACCCTTCCTTCCACCAAACACACTATTCATTACATATTCTGTTTCTCATGTAACCATACATATATAACTTTTCATTTATATTATCTTTTGTTTGGTTTTACATATTAATACATTATGTTATTACGAATCAAAAAACGGAATCTAAACCATATACTTCTCGAATTTCTTTTACACTTCAGCGAAATCTGCACAAATGTTTATAAACTAACGGGAGTATTGCAGGACAAATTAACAAGAAATAGTTTTCAATTTAATTATAATTAAAAATAATTCACAATAAACGTTAACTGTTGAATGAAATAAACACGACAATTTTTTTCTTCTTCAGTTTACTATCCAGAAAGCAAATAATTTTATAATGATTTATAGAATTGTTAAAACTTTATTTAACCCTCCCACACCGAACGAGGTGGTTCCGGGCGGTCTAAAAATTTCCCCTTAACAGCCTGGAAGGCCGGTCTGAGGCGGTTGTTATCTGTTGAGGGGAGATGAGGTTCTGAGATCGCTTAGGAGATAAGCGCGGAAGGGGAGTCCAATTATCCTTGTCAACCACAGCCCATTTCCGTGAGCCTTAAGGGAGGGTTATAGCAGAGGGTGTGGTGATGGGGAAAGTGACCATAGAGGTTGGGAGAGTTCAATTCACGTCGTTTCCTCCCGAAAATTCCCGGTTTTAAAGGGGGTAGAAGAAAAAATCCGCTTAATCCGGGATTAAAAAGTTAAATAATACAAAAATGTCCCTGGCACTGTGGCTTAAACATCTATAACCGTAAGTTTGGATTTAATCAATGGGGTTCTATTTACATATAACCATAGCAACAGTACTATGATATAAAACTCACCATTTATGACACTGATAGTGACATAAATTCAAAAGGAAAACATATGTTGGATCGCCAAGGTGAAATCGGTCAAGCCAGAAAATTCAGTCTGTAGTTTTATTTTCAAACATCACACGCATACATAAATATATAGATCAATTCAATTTGTATAAAAATGTGTGCAGTCGTACCTGTTGCTTTCGATTTGCTGTGAAATTACTTTAACATCGATTTGAGGTTGTGTGCTTATGTTCAGTTTTTCGTTTTTACATCTTTTCGCTGCTTCATTTTTTTATTCTCTCCGATCAAATACTTTTCCAGAAATATCTAAGCATATTTTTTTAAACGATATTGATTTTGGTTTCTGCGAAAGAAGTTTTTTTTTTATATTTCTGCTGCATATTATGTCCGTTAGTGGGCTAAGTCTGCATGTAATATTAAATCATGCTTCCATGGGTGTGAGTTTTGCTTTGAAAGCATTTTAAAGTGACAGAAGCACAATTCAGATTATATTACTTTCTTTATTGTGAAATCGGAGTTTAACGCTTTGTGTGCTGTGATTTTTTATTAGAATATAAAAAATGAAATCCCTGAAAACGTTTTCTACCGCGTTTTTTAAACAATTATTATAGCATATTGATTTATTGAGATGTATTAGCACTGTTATAAAACTCAGACTATAAATAATACACTCATGTCCATAAATTAAGGATAATGAAGTTCAGGCAAAGAAAGAGACAGAAGCAAAACAAATTTGACTTATTTGTAAAGTCTATTTATTAAACAAAAGGTAAAGAGCAAAACAGATGCTATATGTTTGACATAATTAATAAAAATTGCGATTTTTACTCCCTGGAGCAAATTTCAAAAAAGAACCTATTTACAAAAAACAGTATAACATGGTTAGTATGATGGTTAATACGGAATATGTCCCCCGAACGATGCAATACAGGCCTTACAACGCCTAGGCATGCTGAGTATCAAATTATCAATCTGATCTTGGGGAATATTACACCACTCATCAAGCAATGCCCTCCGAAGTTCCGGTAGACATGTGGGAGGGGGTTGACGGGCTGCAATTCGTCGGCCAAGCATATCCCACACATGCTCTATTGGATTCAAGTCCGGTGAGTACGCTGGCCAATCCATACGGGTGATATCCTCCGATTGAAGGCATTCGTCTACAATGTTTGCACGGTGAGGACGGGCGTTGTCATCCATAAACAGAAATTCAGCACCCATGGCGCCCCGAAACAAACGTACATGTTGTTCCAGAATGACATCCCGATAGATGTGGCCTGTCATCGTTACACTCTGAACATGCAGGTTAGTTCTGGAACCAAGAATAATTCCTCCCCAAACGAGCCATCCTGCACCACCGTAACGGTGTCGTTCAATGGTGTTCTCTTGGTGGTAACGGGTACCTGGCGCTCTCCATATGAAAGTCCGGCGAGAATCAGACTGCAAACTAAACCTGGACTCGTCAGAAAACATCACACAAGACCACTGTTGCGGTGTCCACAATGCATGCTCTCTACTCCAGGCTAATCGCAGGCGACAGTGAGTTGCGGTAAGTGGAACACATAGACCAATGTGCCCTAAGCGTCTGTACACGGTCTGCCTTGAAACTGTCGTACCGGTAGCTGAAGAGAGCTGACGAGACAGGTCTGATGCTGTGCTCCGTCTGTTTCTTTTGGCAGTAACTGCCAAATACCGGTCCTCATTCGGCGTTGTAACTCGGGGGCGACCTGTGCTGTAACATCCACTCACATTACCATCATCTTGGAATCGTTGCCAAAGCCTGGAGATGACACTCTGGGCGATTCCAAGTTCCTCGGACACTTCCAGCTGGGTACGTCCACATTCCAGTCGTCCGATAATTCTACAACGTAAAAAAATCATCCAAATGCTTCCTTTGTGCCATAACTATGCGGTTATTGCACTGAAAGGCTTTTAAAGCGCTTGTGAACAATTTTACTTCTTTGCCACCATTCCTTATATACCCCTCTCTTACACTCTCGTCATTGTGACGTACTATCCGCGCCATCTGGTGATTTCCTGTAATTTGCACATTCTTCTTCAAGATGTGTGTGATAATTCTATAGGTGAAATTTTTATTTTAGAGTTCAATTTCTGTGTCATTCTGAATTATCCTTAATTTATGGACATGAGTGTACATAAAGATTAACATTTATAATTCTAAAACTTTATGGACTGATAATTAATTATAACTCAAGATATTCAGCAAAACATGCGGAGTTTTTATTTTTAACAATCTGAATCCTAACGAAACTAAAATATTCATTGTTATAGTGATTATGAGTGCAAGAGTTGATAATAACACTACAGAAAATTTATATATGGTATATTTCATATTAATAATCTTTTACATACATATCCCTGGTGGTAAATATTTGTGCAATCAGCCTTTCTAAATACCTGGAACGGAAATCATTAAAGCCTGAAAGTGTGAAAGAAATAGAAGACAAATATTAGAGTTTTTGTATAAAAGTAGATTAGGATTGTCTGTCTAAGGGTATCTACAAAAATTATATTTAAAATTATATTTTAAAGTAGACACAAACACACAAAAAATATAAATATGCAACAAATATAATATACAACTTTAAGAATATGAGATCAGTTTTTCAGATTTCAGTCTAGTAGCTGATTTTAAAGTCCTGTGTACAGGTTCCAATTATAATATTCCACGTAATATAATATTTTCGAAAAAGAAGATATTATTTTCCGAATTCCATTGGTGGAATTTATAGCAGTAGATCTGAAAAGAACCAAATCTGCAAAAATTCACTTACCTTTGTTTATCTACCAGGAATTTATTGGTCTTCATGTAGGAGTGAAATAATATATTCGAATAAGGAAAGAATATATTTTGAAATCCTTTGGTTGAATGTTTGTTAGTAGATCTAGAATCAATTTTATCTGGAAAAATTATGTTTGTTTCATCGGTCTGGGAGGTACATATTAGTAACTAACTTTTGTATACATTGGAGGTAATCTTTTTAATATTATACTTTTAATATTTTTCTACAATTCTAAACAAATTAATAATAAAGTTAAATTCACTTTCTCGAAACGGACCAACAAGAAAAAGACTAGTCTATTACAACAGAAATGCTTAATTAATGGATTACTATTCTCGTTATTTTTTTCAGTAAGTCAGCTTTATCAATCTTATTATTAATTGACATAATTAGAAGTCTTAATCTTCAAAAAACAAAATTCATTATTGTTAGAGATGGTAGTGTAATTTTCCTCAATGAATATTTAAAAAATTCATCCGTCATTTTCGTAATCAGCCGATATAGCTGCACCGAAATTTATGCTACTGAAATTAGCATAAAATTTCTCCTTCTTTTATGTGGAAAGTGTATGCTGTTGCAATTCGTTTCAAAAATATTATGTGTTAGTGATTTATTGTGAACGTACAATAATACGGTAGTTTTTAACTTTATAATGTTTGCATGGTCAGAAAATTTTTCATATAAGTTCATAGCTGCTTCCGGTCGAAATTACAAATCATTGTTACGGAATGTCAGAAACAGAAAAATATTAACTTTCATTCTTTAATACACTGAATAGTTGTTCATATGTGTTATTTATATGCTATTGTATAAAATAAATACTATATACACTTATTTATTTAATTACTATACAGTGATATATCATATATAGGACAATTAAGATAACTTTTTCAACCTTTCAAAATGTGTGTGTTATTTATATGCTATTAAATGTGTTTCCTGAAATGTCTTAATATGAAAAAGAAATTAGATGTTTTTTTATAAATCATTCATACTGACATAAATATGAACTGCAAATACCACACATAAATTTATGCATCTGAAAACTGATTAAACTTCTAAAAACCTTTTCATTTTTGCATTCTCATTAAAAAATTAAAAGAAGATAACTATAATTTTTCCGTTGTACAGATAAATGTATCGCAGTTGTGAGAAATTAATGCCATAAAAACTGAAATATTTGTATTTTCTTCAGTTTTCAAAACTTATTATAATAAGTTTGAGAATACTAAAGGAAAGCTTTAGAAAAAAACTAGTTATTAGAGATAATAAAGACTTCCGAATTCTTATGAAGACATTATTAAGTAAGGAAATGCCTCAAAAGAAAGATAATTTTATCCTAACGGTTCACTACTCCTCCAAGAATTTATTTGATTTCACATCAATACATTTTTTGTAAGTCGAAATTACTTTCATTTAGTACACGAATGCAATGGTTTAGTTTAAAATGCCAACGTAAATTTAAATTGAAAATTGATCATTTAACCTCTTTGCAGTTAAGTTTTCTCTATTATGTAGCTATATGAGGCATTTCCTTTTTAAAATGTATTTCCATTTTGATTCTTTTAAGAGTTTATGGAACACGTGAAATCCTTATGAATGATTTCGATGTAACTTCCTTTTCAATTTATAGACTCTACAAATACTTCCAAATTCAAAAAATGTGAAAAAAATTCGTTACTGAAGCGATAGTCGTGAAATTGTGTTATATTTAAATATAAAAAGAAATTGTACAAAAGAATGTTCGTGTTTTATTTCAATTCAGTTTTTGGCTTTTTTAGAGGAAACACGAGGATTGCTTTTAGTCGGAACTCAAAATTCTGAACAGCGGTTAGATGAAGATAATCACACCTGAGGTGCAAGTTCTTTTAACATTTCCATACAACATCAACGACAGAACATTTAATTATTGACGGATTTAATATCCACATGATCTTAAAATAACAGATCTTCCGAGAAATAATGTAGCATACTATCAAACCTCTGGTATCGAAGCCGAGACTTGACTACGGTATTTATTCGTGCTTTGGTGAAAAAATCCCAGATTCCAATATTTTCTGCACTTTTTTTCATTGAAACTAATTTATTTTGTGAAACAATATGGGACAAAAGGAAAAAAATGTTATAAACGAAATGAATAAGAAGATGATTTATTATTCCATATATGTACGCGAATGACGTTATATAGTTTCAGGTGTGGTATATTAAAATTGCTGTAAAGCAATTCGATACCAAAAGTTAATGAAGAAATTAAGGTGCTTATCCGATTTTTCGTAAAATCTTTGTTGGCAACTATCGTTGCTAAATATTTATAATTCGAAATGGAATGCTTTGCAATATTGAATTGATAATAATACCACCATTGAATTAACACATTCTATCATTCACTTTTTTTTCATTGAAATTAATTTATTTTGTGAAACAATATGGGACAAAAGGAAAAAAATGTTATAAAAGAAATGAAGAAGAAGATGATTTATTATTTCATATATGTACGAGAATGGCGTTATATAGTTGCAGGTGGGGTACATAAAAATTTCTGTAAAGCAATTAGATGCCAAAAGTTGATAAAGAAATTAAGGCACATATCCGATTTTTTGTAAAATTCTTGTTGGCAACTATCGTTGGTAAATATTTATAATTCGAAATGGAATGCTTTGCAACATTAAATTGGTAATACGAGCCAATCACCATTGAATTAACGCATTCTATCATGCCCTTGCTTTTGCTTCTAGAAGATTTTTTTGACTTTCCTAAGGACGTTTGGCTCTAATTAATATTATTATCTTCCTATTAGACGCCTACATATTAGCAAATTAAATTAGCAGATATTACACTACACTTGAAAGTCAATAAAGGCATGATAGACAAATACAATCGTTAGTAGTCATAAAAAATCAACAAACAATCAATTAAATCTTTTAAGTAAAACATGAAAAAATTCTCCCTAGGGCGTTACCACCCGAAGCAAAGACTTGAATTCTGAGTTTAAATTTACAAACCATCTGACTTATGCCACTTGCGCACTAATTCCTGTATTGATGCTTGTGTTTTTTGACTGAGTTTTGCTGTTTTATCCTGCTAAACAAACAGAGGAGAAATCAAAGTTTGTAAAACGATGTTAGGCTCGGAGGGAAATTTATGAATTTCGGAACTCAATTTGTTGCTTTAGGGAGAAAATATATTTCTTTCGCATTTTATACATTTTGTTGTTTGGTGCTCTCTTGCGTATAAAGAAAAGCGGCATCCTAATAAAACTCTTTATTCTACGCTCCAATTCGGGACTGATACATATTGTGAAGTCTGTGACAAAAGAGACAACGGTTTGGATTGGTGCCCTGATTTTGACAACTTTATCTTGAAGACAAAGTTTGCTGGAAGATTATGTGGCAGAATCATAGGGGGGAAATTAAAGCGGTGGATTATGTAAAATAGTAGAATAAATTTAGATTTGGATAAACAATTTAACTTTAAAGAATAATTTATCTCAGTATTCATATATTTTGAATGATTTGCATTAAATATTAGATTTTCAGTCTCTTAATGAAATTAAGTTATTAAGTTAGACCATTTTATTGAAACCCATTTGAATACTAATCCCTCCGTCCAACTTTGTTTGCCCTATTTGCCATTTCTTTCTTATGCCAATCTAGAAGTTTAGAAGAAGTTACAATTTTCACGAAATCATGGAATTCATTATTAATTAATTTGTGGAATGAATATAAACATTCCACATATCTCTACTAAATGTAGGGAAATATGCAAATCTAAATTCATATGCATTATATCACATATTAAGCCTTGTAATAAACACAATGATGGTAATGTTACAAAGCTATAAAGTCGTTTCCCTGAGATGCTAATCTTGGCGATAAATTTGGCGACCTTTGCAACAAATTTGGCGACTTTGCGGAAAAGTTGGAGAACTTTGGCGACAAAGGAATTTTCTAGAAGGACCTTGAACTTTCAACCTATTTCTACTGGTTTCATGAACTTTCTAGAGATTACGTCACTTCCTGTTGAAAAGTATAAAAGCAAGCTCTCAAGCCAAGAAGAGTCAGTTGGAATTTGATTAGCAAGCAAGCTGGTGAGCTAACAAGAAACCTTTGAGCGCTGTATTGAGATTTATTGATTTATCTCTATCGTGAATTTTTACTAGTGCTGTGTTAATACTTGTGCTACGTTTCTTTGCTTGGAATATTTGTGAAATAAAGAGCTTAGTTTTTTTTTTAATCCTGCTTGTTGGATTGCATTCACATACACCCACAAGACAATTTGGTTGCAGAATATAATGTATTTGACACTAACGCCAAATCACCAAATATTGCTTTATGGTGTTTACCATATATTTCCAAACTTTCTTCCGTCATATGTGATAAATGGTTATAGTCATTTCCATCAATTCTCTATCATAAATTGTAGGGAGGTAGAAAAAAACATAGTTAAATTAACAAAAAGCTTATATTAAAAATTCTTCCATGTAAATAAACTTGTTCGAGAAAAGAGCAAACAAAGTCGAATATATTATTTTAATTAAAAGATATAAAATTAACTCCTACGTTACAAAATGTATGACGAACTATCTTAACCCACTTTTTCCAAATCTGAGTTTGTCCATTTCTTAATTTGGAAGAAAATGGCGAATAGGATAACTAAAGTTGGACGGAGAGAGTTTTTTAATAACTGAAGACGATATCGGTTTCCTTCAATTCTACGATATGGCGAAGATTATTCTACAAGTTAAGAGTTTTACTGGATTTTCCTGAGTGTGTTGTTACTAATTTTTTATTTGTTTGGGATCTTCTTTTTTAATGCTTTTTTATATTTTTGATTTATTAATTTTTGTTTGGTTTTATTGTATTGAATTCTTTCAGCTGATGTTATTTTACAGTTTCTCATGTAGAATTAAGGAAAAACCATCATTTTCTTAGCCAATAGCTAACAATTTGTGGACGAAATAACATTTTAAAGCGATTTTCATTTGACATTTCCAGCTCATGAAATAAACATCTTTGGGGATTAATAAGAAATTCATGCATAATTATGCAATTTTAATCTTTTATTTTATTAATGTATTCATTGCGATACGAGTATACTTTGTGCTTGTGTAATTTGCATTTTATATTTTTTATTCTTACGCTTTTCCTATGTTATCTTATCTTAATGTGAAAAATACCATTTTTTCTCTTTTCAATTTATCTCTTATGCTTTATTCTACACATTTTCACATATAGCTCCAAAGTTGGAAAAAAATTATATTCAAAACCAGAAACATTTGATTGCAATCGAAGATTTCTTCTTAATAGAAATTATGAAAATGTTAGCAACAACACCTAGGATTTTCATTTATCAATCAAAGAGAGAAATTAAACGCTTGATGCGATAATATTTTAAAATTGTATTGATAAATTCTGTATTTGTTATTACATTTTGGTAATGTTATAATCTTTAAGACAAAATTTAAATCATAATACCCAACCAAACACCTTGAAAATTATGGCAAAAAATTTATATGTATACTAGGTTAATCGCTAGGTTATATTATATAATTTCACAAAAACATGAATCAACGGAAACTTTCACAAAGACTCACACTATTAACTTCCGCAACTCTAATTCCATATGTTATTATGATAATCCCTCCACCTGTTTCGTCAATGCTTGTGACTCAAACTTCTAAACCATGTCATCTAGAATTTAAAGTAGATCCTTCATGACATGCTGAAAAATATTCAACAATTAACAGGTAAAGCAACATCTTGAATGTCTTAAGATAAATTGCATTTTGCCTAAAAAGTCGTGATGAAACGCGTCGCAGGTGTAATCTCACAAAAATTCAAGTTAGGAAAAGAATGCATCGTCAAATTGTGTCATGCTAACTGGATCCTGGCAGAAAAAAATTGCTCTTTCCCTTGCCCCCTTTTAAAAATGTTTGGCGATTATGAACAGCAAAAATATGAGGTATTAAGTGATTTGAGCCACGAACAGAGATTTTAAATAATGATTTTAAAATAGAACAAAATATGTAAATAATTGATCATTTTTTTCCCCTTCTCATCCCTTACTTGCAATATCAGCTGCGCGTTCTGGAAAGGTTGGTAAAAGTTATCTTAATAGTCCTATATAGGATATATCACTGTATAGTAATTGAATATATAAATGTATAGTATTTATTTTATGCAATACATGGTCATATTATCGCAAGTCTGCTTGTCATAACTATTGTCATTTTCTAATTTTTTTGTACTATGGATTATGTAATTGACTGTATTATAAAATGTAATTCAGAAACATGTACATTGATTGTAAGGTGCTTTTCAGATTTATGAAAATTGTTTATTAATGGACATCTGTTATTCATATGCGTTTTACCATTTTTGTTGATTTTGAAGTTTCTCGAGAAACTAAAGATAATACGGCTTTCTTTGTTGGCATTTCTACAAATGAAAACTAAACTTACACAGGATGGCAAATATTTTAAATAACTATTAAATAACAGCTTATAATTATTTGAGAATCGTGAAACTGATCATATGTGAATTGCTATTTTAAATTAACTATTATCTTTGATGAAGTGGATGATGAAGAGGATATGATGAATTCCTCCAGAAATAATAATAAAATAAGGCGTTCTTTTTTGTCATTTCTACAAAGGAAAACTAAACTTCTACATCATGACAAATATTTTAATTAACTATTAAATAATAGCTTATAATTACATCTTGATAATCGTGAAACTGATCATATGTGATTTGTTATTTTAAATTAACTATTATCTTTGATGAAATGGATGATGAAGAGGATATGATGAGTTCCTCCAGAAATACTAATAGAATAAGGCGTTCTTTTTTTGTCATTTCTACAAAGGAAAACTAAACTTCCACATCATGACAAATATTTTAATCAACTATTAAATAACAGCTTATAATTATTTCTTGAGAATCGTGAAACTGATCATATGTGAATTGCTATTTTAAATTAACTATTATCTTTGATGAAATGGATGATGAAGAGGATATGATGAGTTCCTCCAGTATTACTAATTTCCCTCGCATGACGTCCAGACAAAATAGGTGGACTTCAAAGATACCTAAATTTGCCATAACCCATGCCGCTTAGTGAAATGGTACAGATACCTACAAAAATACTTTGATGTTTCATTATAAAAACAAAATTTGTTAGAAGCAAAGAAGCTATAGTGTCTTGGCCAATGAGCGACCAAGTATAAACCAATAATTGAAATGCTTAGATTGACCTAACTATTTTATTCACAACTTATGATTTAAATAACAATTTCTTGCATAAGAAATCTGGAATAATTGTTTATATACAAAGTTCGTACATTTGAGTTCAAAGTTCGTTTGACGCTAAAGTTCGATCGAGTCAGAGTTCCAGAAGAGATGGAGATCAAAACCATCGTATTCCGAACGGCTTAGTAAACACAAATTGCAGGTCCGATAAAGATTCAAGGCAGACCTCTAATTTCTCCTATCAGGGTGATAGCATAAGCACGAGACTACAAGGAGTGCCCGAAATTCGACGAACCGAGATTTCGAAAATAATTGCTGGTTCTCAGCGAACGTTTCCAAAATCCGCATCAATTCGAGAATTTTAATCCGAGTTGATCACACAGCTTTTTCCAGCGCTGCCGGAGTCTGAAACACGTTCGAGACTCCCTAATAGGTTCTTCACAGCTCTCCTCGCCTTAGTGTCCAACACCCCCGTTTTGTTCGTACCTGAAGGGGTGCTCCGCCTCCCTTTCTTTCCACTGGACAACAGGACTGCCATACGACCAACGACTAAATGCCTATCTCCCCAATGGTCAATTCCGACCGTGGGATGTTTCCTGGATTTCCTAACCACAAGAGCTATGCAGGTGTCCCATGAAAGTACACTGCTAATCTCCTGATAGCCAAAGCATGTGCACTGTTTTACAGTTATTTATTCATGTGCATTGTCGCCGTCCTCCGTTTGCGGATGCTACCTTCGCTAATGTACTTTTAATGGCCACCATGTGTGGCTGGTTTGTGGTTTGGGGTCTCAGTGAAAAGTGGTGGTTTCTCTTCTCGTGGGAAAAATGTCCTCGCTGGAAGGGGAAAACATCACAAGCTGTATCTGTGGAGGAGAAGTCTGTAGCATGCTTAGTCCTCCTACAGCGTCCTTTAAAATCCGAGATTGTGGGCGTTGTTCTAGTTATTGTTCCTGTTTGGTAGCCATGTAACATTTACGTTGTTTAGTTTTATATCTTTTATCATGTTTTTTAATACAGTACCGTTTTGCCAAGATAGATTATAGTTGTGGTGCATTATTTGAGAGTAATATACTAGACTCGAGAGCAAATCGGGTAGATTTTAAAGATCCTGCTTAATATTAACAAAGTTTGTAAAAAATATACAATAAAATTAGAGTAAAGGTTCGGCATCGTTAGAGAGTAGCTCATTAGTCATCGTGGATAAGCCATGCGTCAAATCCACATCAATAACGACCGCCAACTCAAGCGCCAGAAGAGAGATTGTCACTTTCCTCTGTCGCCACGTTTTGAGAATAACTCTAAGTAGATGATAAGTCCATTTGCAAGAAATAAATCTTATATATTTACTTCAGATAAAATTAATAACTAGAATTTTTTAAATGGAAACACTATTACACCAAAAATCAATTCACCGATTGAGGGAAAAAATGTACACAGTTAAAGGGAGAATTTTTCTAATTTTTTCAACTCACATTCCAGCTGTGTTCCTCTTTATAAATGGAATAAATGCATTCTTTCGCTTCATCGTCCACGACATGTGTTTACTGTTCAAAGTCCTGAAGCCTTGATCCCTTAATTTGTTTCATTGAGATCAGGTTATGCTTTTCAGTTCATTCATAATACTCGTGTCCTGATCGCCAAATGTATCCTTTGGCCATATGTCCAAAATCATGAAGTCACTCACTGAGAACTCATAACCCTCACACCGACGACAGGCACAGGTAAACATCCTATTAATTAATATTGCTAATACCCATTAATTTTAAGTTTAGTATTCGGAAATTAATCGCTGACTTTCGTGGAGAGGCCAAAAAGAAAAAAGTGGGGATAGTGTTGCAAAAAAGTCATCATGAAGCGAAGACACGAGAACCACGTACATCTACTATTTAGGTACGTAGGACACCGAAGTCTTCCCAGCATTGAAAGCAATTATGTTGATGTATTGTGTCTTCCCTTTGACCGAAGAAAGATTTTGGGGAACCATTTTTTACAATTATAAATTCTGTGTGATAAAGTCATAAAATGAGTAAAATAATCAATAGTAATAAAAAATATTGCATATTACGAACAATCATCATGTGTGACGAATTTGGGCACAATGGCTCCTTGAGGCTAATATGGCGATATCTACATTCCACGTAGTGTTCAAGTCAATCGAATAGGAGGGTCCAAACGTCAGTAAAGAAAGGATACTACTATCAGGGACAGACCGGCATATCCTGGAAGTGGAAGGGGCGAGCAAAAACGTCCGGGTTGTACCTGTCAGGCCGGTTGCGCCTGACGGAGTGTTACAAAAGGAGTAATTTAATGTATAGGGTGTTCATAAATTATTGAACCCATTTCAAAAAATTAATAGAAAAACTAATAATGTTACAACTGCGGTTTTTAAATGAGAGAGAAAATAAAAAAAGTATTTTTTCCAGATAGGTGACGTACCATTACGGAGTTCCAAATTTGCTACAGAAGGAGATTTCCATGCGCAATGCCTACCCATCAGCAAAAGCCGATGCGCGTTTACTGGTTTCCTTTTCTAGTTTTTCTTGAATATCACAAAAACTATTCAGTTTTCGAATAACAATTGATATAACAAATTAAAGCGCGTAAAATTCCCTAATAATGACCTAGATAATGACTCTCAAAAATGGGAGTTATCCAATAATTTACGACCACCTAGACCACCGTAGCGCATTACCCATCGGAAAAAAAGATTTTAAAATGCGCTCTTATTTGAAAAAAACTGTAATTGTAGCATTTTTTTAAATTAATTTTTGAAATGGGTCCAATAATTTATGACAACGCAGTATTCCTTTTTATTTACTAATTCATACACCACGGAGACCCGTCTACACGAAAGGTATAAGGCTTGAAAGTCACCCGGTGCCGTTTTCAATTCCTTTACAATACTCGAATCCTCCATATTAGAAGAAAATGTTGTACAATATTTCTATGATATCTTCCCGATATTGTACGGCATTCAGAATATCGGAAAAATATCGTAGAGATATCGTACAACATCTTGTGATAAGTCGCGAAGCCCGTCACCCTCATCTCTTCGGTTTCTGCGAAAAGAAATGTTAATCTAATGAGACAAATCTAGTATATACCGTCTAGTCTATATTAGATTAATACAACTAAGTTAAATTTCTTATCAATATTAATCGCAGAGTTCTGCAAATTATTTTTAATTATGCAGATTAAATTCGAATGGTTAAACTGCCAGATAATAATAGAATTCTATCTAGCAGTATTCAATCTGAAAAGTATTTTTCTTAGATATAAACGAGTTTAAGTACAGCAATGCAATTGAAATACAGAAAGCAAGGATCGTTAACCAATTACCACACTATACTCAATTTACAATATTTCTGAATGCGATTCTGAGGAAACATTAATTGTTGCTTTCAAAATAAGATAAGTGTTTTACAATATCGAGATCTGTAATTACATTACAGAAGTTTCTTTGAACTGTAATAACTTATTAAGAAAGTCTACCAATTAGTGAATGTACTTTTATCTTCTCCAAGACATACAATCCAGCAAATTTCATGACAGTAGAAATTAAATTTTGTCAGACATGCACTTTCGCAACCATCCTAGATCCTTTGAACGAATCAAAATGAAGGCATTAAACAAATAACATCAACGGAACGAAGTTAAACACAATATTAAAACAGTACTAATTACTCTGATTAAACTAAAACAACTTAATAATATTACCAATTCATGCGTATATTTTCCAACTTTATCCAGTCATGCAATCCTCCAATTTTAATGAGAGCAGAACTTATTCGTCAGACCTGCAATTGCGAACCATCCTAGTTCCTTTGAAGGCTTAAAAACAAAGGCATTTAACAAACAACATCTCTTTCTACTTAAACTCGATATTTTTCTTATTGTGAATCTGATCAAACGTGAATTGTTATTTTCAAAAACAAGTCACGTCCCTTACAATACTCAGATTACTACAACTTCGAATAAAACTTGTTTGTAAAACGTTGAAAATGTGAACAAAAAACAAGATAGCTAGCTCACCGTTCGAGAGGAGAAGTAACATACAACTTAAAGGATAATTCTTCTATTTTTTCTTCCAGCTCACAATCCAGTTGTCTTCATCTTAACAAAAGGAATAGCTTCATCTCTTCCTTTGTTTTTACTAAGACATTTGGATACTGTTTTCAATTCACCTGATTGGGTAGTTCTAAGTGCATGAACTTCCTTCGTCAGCATTCCCGATGTATTTTACTTAGCTTACTGTAGTGTTTTTTTCCCTGCTATCTTCCTCTTCAGTTAAAGGGGGAGGAGTTGACTGATTCGTTTTGTTTAGATTTGTATGGTGACATGTTCTGAAACGAGTACTAAATTCTATTTGGAAGGACGCTCTAAAATTGGATGGGCTGCTAGATGGGTGCTAGCATCTGGAAATGAAATTTATTTCCGGCTTTCAGGCTACTCTTTCGATGAGAAGGGGGGAAATATAGCTTTCTATTTCTTTGTTTCTGCCTCGTAAATTCTCGGAGAATGTTGTCTCGGCTGATATCTATTATGTCTTCGATATTGTTCAGAAGTTTGCGAAAGGATATGCTTGTTATAACTTATCGCTGAAAAATGAAATTGAATGTAGGTTTTATCTTCATGAATTTCCACGGTTTGCTCGAGATGAAGGATAGTTCCAATTTTTAACTTCGGAGCTTGTTGCTGCTATTGCTTTTATGTTTTCAACTTAGTTTTACAAAAGAATTCGTTAAGAAATAAATTTCTGTAGTGAAAATAATAAATGATATTAGCTTTTATTTAAATTTATCATATTTGCTGTCGCAGCAGGAAATGTTATTCATATTTTCTATTTTCGCTGTACTATTTTCTTTATCTCAGAACTTTCTCGAAATTGGATTTTTTTTTTCTCTGTGAAGGTAGTTATAATCCCATTTAGTCCAGCATTTCGAGCAAAACACACGAGTCATTGATTGTTGATAAAAGAGAAATGTGGCATCTTTTGATATTTAATGCGACCTCGGAGAACATAGGAATAACCTGAAGTAGAAGTCGGACTTAACTCCAAGATCGGCGTTCTTGAAGACTTTCAGAGGAAATTGACCCGTAGTTGTATTTTGCTCAACCCTTTGAGGACGGCCGCACGGAAACGGTGTGGTTCGATCTGGCCGATGATTCCTATCGCGCGAGGCTGCTCAGGGCCGGCACACTTTTTCTAGTTAAGCCTAATTACACTAAAGTTGGTGTCACACCGACGTGACTGTCGGTACCTAAAAGCCACAAGAGCCGACACATATATGTGACATTCGGGAAATAATGCGCCAGACAGGTCGCACGCTCGCGTGACAGGCGTCCTCAGAGGGTTAAAAAAAATCCAGAGAACGCCCTGGAACCAGCCCAATCCGTGAAGAATTCATTGATTTAACACATATCGGTCTATCTTTTTTTAAAATAATAATAATTTAGAGCACATCCATAGGGCAAAACCTATCACTTCCTTCCACATCTAGGGGCCGCGGTGGCCTAGTGGTAAGGTCTCGGCTTTGGGGCCGAAGGGTTCCAGACCGAAACCCGATTCCACCGAAGATCTGCCGTGTATGGGGCCTGTTGTACGCTAAATCATACGTAGTGGCCAAACGTCCTCCCGTTGGTGTGGCGTAAAAATACCCACACTGGCCCCGCCTACCCAAGAAGGGTGTAAGGCCGGTAGAGGACCAGCGGGGAGAAATCCGCTCCACCAGCATGTGGACGACGGGATTTATTGGGTACAATAAGATGATACAGGTATTTCCGGTACAGGGGCAGTAATTTTAAATACAAGAGAACAGGGAGTGTAAACATGGTTCGACCCACCTCGGTGGGGAGAGAATAGCTTGATTTACTGCTCGGGCAAGCAAGGAACAGTAAAAATATATAAAAAATAGATAAGTATTGAAAAAGAAACAAACAAATAAACACAGAAAAAGCAGTAATGATCAGATATATAAATAAGTCAAAGATTTAAACCCCATTTTATAAAAACAAAACACACACAAACGACACACAAAACACAAATAAAAACTGTACCAAACATAGAATTAAAAATACATAAATTAATAATAATAATTACTTCTGAGATAGAAAGGAAGAAATTCCGTTAGTCAACGGTAATCCACGTCCCGCGTATAAGGGAATATAAAATTTTCAATTACGGAATGTTTTTTGAGTAAAACTGCGCAAGTTAAAAATTACTTTGTGTCCTATACAGGATGAAAACGGCTAATGGGAGAGGAAAAGGAATGAAATTTTGTAGTCTAAAAATAAAAACAAGGTCAAAAATGGAAGTTTGGAGAGGGCGGTGCCTGCTCATGTGTCTTCCTCGTCATCTGACCGTGGTTCGAAATTACGAGGTCCGTCCCAAAATAGCCCTCGTGTTGCTTCAAAACGGGATGTTAATAAATAACTAAACTAAACTATACCTTCCACATTTGAAATCTTTAAAATGCCTGAACTCATTCGGCCACTGATGGTTTTATTAATTGTAGCTTGGCATTACAGAATCTACGGATTGTATAGTATGAAGATTATTCAGAAATGAAACGACTGGAAAAATTAATGTAATTATAAGTAAATACAAGTAGCAAAAATTAAAATCTTTTATAAGAGAAGATAGAGCAAAACAAAGGTGTTTTTCTCATTTAGAATGCCTGTTCTGAACCGAAGCGCAAAGACGCAATATATTTTTTGGAAGCATCTTCTGCACCTGTTTAAACGTGAGTTCTGCTGTGGGTCCAGTATCATCCAGGGAAGAAGAAACCATATGTAAATTATGCCACGGTAAATATCGATTTTCTTTTAAGTAAACTACATCATTCTTCTTATATTATAACTATGATTAACGGTTACACCAAGTTCGGCGGCTTTTATCAACTAGACGTATATTTGCGTACGTGTTCTTTTCTTCCAGATGACATTTCAATGAATGTTTTTTGCCTTCCTAAAATTGACAACATTTAGGACACGTTAGAGCTTGCGAATCAAATGTTTCCAATCTAGATTCCCACACTCTAATGCACTAAAGACTTAGGAATTTATCTCTGATTATGCATTTTATTATGAAAATATTTTTTTGTATGTACCATCAAATTTTAAAGTACGTTCGAACCTTTTTGAAACATTCTGGATAAGTACTAATAAAAACAAAATATTTATTAGAAACAGTTAGAAAATATTAGCGAAATTTAGTGACCTTTGTTTTAAAGTAACGGAAAGCTAGTCGCATAGACATAAAGCAACAAATGAACCGCTGTGCAAATCAAATTTATCTTCAAATAATTATGTTATTTCTAACCTCTTGTTACGAGTAATGGGGCAGGAAACACTTGAAAACTGATTTTGGTACTAATTACTATTTAGTTAGAATTTTATGTCTTTTTATAAAATGATAAATATAAAATTAAGGAAATGTAATATATATAAATTGGTCATTGCTTAGTACAACTTTTCCGTAAATTCGATATTGCCGAATCTTGAATAAACTGGTTTAACACCCGGACATAAGTTCATCATTCTCAGCAAAAGTCAATCCATACAAATCCTACTATTGCAAATTTAGACATTAAATTTCACATTGTCATTTTTTCTTATGGATATTTCTTTATATGTTTTCCTAGTTCCTATAACAATCTTAGCAGTCCTAATAAAGACATTGCAATATATTAAAATTCACTTCGTATGAGCCTTCTAATATTTCCTTCTTTGTGATCTCTGTCTCTTATTTCTGAAAAGAGTCCGACACTGTTCTGAACTTTCACTCCCTGAACTAAATATAATTTGGAAAAGTAATGTTTTTAAAGCAGCGGCACAATTAATAAAAAAGTGTTTTATAAAAACGCATTTTCATTATTTGCATTACTGAACTGAAAAGTCGAAACTTTTAAAATTATTTTCTACTTTTTAATCTTTAATGTATAGTTCATTGTTATAAATATTGTGGAATCTTCGAATTGTCTTTCAGAATTCAGGTTGCGACACTTGTATGGAAACAAGATTTAATTAAATTAATAGATAACATGATAATTAAGACCTTAAATTATTAAATATATTTATTTACATCGAATACATGGAGGTTTACAACTGTTCAAAACACTGGCACATCAGGAATAGAGTGAAAAGCCACTAATTAGAAATTAAAAGACTGTCAAAAATCATTTTTAACTAAAAAAATAATAGACTAATAATATCAATAGTACGTCATCATAAATGCACAATTTTGAAAAAATCGGTACATCTGGAACTGAACCAAAGATTAATCATAAAAATTCATCTGTACAGACATGAAGCAGATAAAATTAGTGGTGAACAAACAGCAGATAATTTACAGTTTTTTTTAGTTTGTCGAAACATCAGAATTAAAAATATTGATTGAAACAATTAATTTTATATCTCAAAAGTTAAGAAATCCATAAAATGCACTAAATTAAAATATGATGCTCCTTTAGAAAACCGACTATTCTGAATGAAAACAAACTATTTTCCATATTCATGAATAATTTGTCATTATGCATGTTTATATGAAGAATGAGAAAAACTCTTCCAGAGATATCATTGCATGCTCTATATAAGATCTTTTGTTTTCGTTACGTCCTGCTAAGATTCTAATTACGCAGAATAAATATGGATTTAGATAGGTTTACTGAAGAACAGGGTGCATTGAGACCGACTAACGAGTTTCGGATATAAAATTTCTAAAAGAAATCCGTGGAACTTATTAATTCAATAAGAAAGCATAATATAATCTTCATTCTATCCTGCGGACGACGAAGGAAACATGATCTTCAAGGAAACCAATTAGAGCTGGTTGTTTCTCTTTCCGCAGAAAATATTCCAATTACATCTAAGAACTAAGTTATTACTGGGATTATATTTCTAACTTTCTTTTTATATTGTATTTCCAATCATGTTTCTGATCCATTACTCTTCAAGGCAGCAATTTCTTTGGATATGATGAAACAATTTAATTTAGACAAGATATAAAAACTACCTTTTCATTTCTGGTTGGGGAGCTTTCAAATCGGATATTGTGGATGAAATATAGAATAAAAGACGAAATGGATTAGTGCGAAAGATAATAAAGATCATACTGTAAACGATTTAAAATAGAATTCGAAATAATCAAAATTTCCGATGGGTTTTAAAAACCACGTCTGTTGTTAATTAAAGTCGTAAAATAGTGAAATAGAGCAAAGAAAATAACAACTGTGCATTGAATACATTAGTTACGACATTGTATTTGTTTAGCTGAAAACTAGCAAATACCCGTATGTTTTGCCATTCTTTTCTCTTATCAAAAGCTTGTGGAAGGAAGGATAGCAATGCTGTTTCAAAAACATGATATTAATTAATTCTATTTCGTTGATGAAATATTGTGCGAACTGTAATAAAATAATGCACAAATTAAAAGTAAAATTAAATCTTTCATTATAATTTGCATACTGTGATTTATATTTTTCTTACGTTGTTAGAGTCATTTTTAAGCAACTTTTTTTCAGAAACCAGGGACACAAAGTTGCATTGTATTTCACAACCCATGGGGTGTGATTAGGGGGTTTGTTTGTCATTATAACCACATTTACTAAGTTTCATTAAAATTGCTCAAGCCTTTCAGAAAAATATCCTCTCTTCATGATTTAAGGCAAATTATAATCCTAAAGGTTTCATTTAGAAAAGATTTAGACTAAAAGTAATTTTAGTTTGATAGGTTGAGACCTAAAAATTAAATTTAAAATAAATCGATTCATTTATTGAACGTATTTGAAATACTCATCCTACCCCCACCAGAATGAGTGGATTGGAGTTGGTTATCATCCATATTTAGCGATCCTACAGCAAACATACTCACGTTGCGTTTTATTTAACTAATATATTTCTGGAAGCAGCAAAATTGTTTCGTGGAATTAATTATATGCAGAAATATTTTTTTCACAGAACTTAATTTATTATCTGTTTTGAAAGTTATTAAATATGAAAAGTAATTTTTATATCGTTATAAAAAGATAATCTGATTTGTAATGATATTCAGATTAAAAGGGCTAATTATCTCAAAGGCGTTTTTTCGTTGTCTAATGCGGTGTTCTTAAACACACTTAAATCTAAAAAAAACTAATATGTCAAATGAAAATTTTATTGAATTCAATGACTTCTTAATACTTTTACTAAACAAGTAATAAAACAGTTCATCAGCAAGCACTATTCAGTTAAATTTAGGCTCTTTATTCATTTATTTAGTAAAATTTAGAATAAAATATGTTAGCTTCAGTTTTCCATGACCTTTTGATGTCAAAATACTGTAATGAACAGAATATTTGGCAGGCAAAATGCTTCAAAAATTTAATAATTTTGGTTAGTTTCAAGAGATATTGATAACGTTCAGCCCACTCAAGCCAGTTTCTGTTAAAAGTTAATTAGTTTACATTTTCAACTCCACTGCTCTAAGAGAAGATTTGAAGCTATATTTAAATGATATTTATCGGTTTCGTTTTAACAAAATTGTCCTGTAAGTATCAGAAATGTTTAAAAATAAAGATCAAACATCTGCAAGATTTAAATTCTTAAAACCTTTGGTTGAATTCAGATTTTGTGGAAAGTTTAGTGATCTCATACGGATAATAACACATTAGTACATTCAGAAAGCTGTGTCTCTTATAGTTAAAATGTAGCATTTCATTGTAAAATTATATCGTTAAAATTGAAGAATAATGCAGACTTTTATTTTCAATGAAGATGATCTTTAAAATATTACCAAATAATAAATAAAACATACAAAATATGACCATAACCGTATGTGCTTTTTGAAAGCAGGATAATAAAGTTAATGTATATTTTTCAGTCTGGTTACTCACCAAAAGTATACGAGGTGTTTCAAAAATATATGGCCAAACTTTGCGGGTAGATAAGGCATATCATAAGCATCCGAAATCACATAGGAACATGGATACGCAAATGCGATCTGGAGACAGCAGATGGCATTTAAAACAATACAGCGCTGACCAAAATGCCGATATCTTTCAGAATCTTGACAGTATTTAACTGAAATGTTTATATAAGTTGCCCAATCTGTCTTTGAAGTTATGATAGGAAAATTACGCTACGTTTCACATATGTGCAGTTAAAAATTATTCACTACAAACACTTATATTTCCTTTGAAATTTGTTGGATTTACTTCCAATTTTAATAAAATGCTTTTCTAATACATTTTCATGTATTCTGTAAGTTTCGTATATTCTGGATGAAAATACTGCATATTAGAAGAAAAAAACATGCGGAAAATTTTCGGATTTTTTAAGAACACTTTTATATCTTCCTGAATATTCGTTCTACCTTTACGAAAATGCATGTAAGTATTGCGCACATCACACAAAATTATGGATGAAAGTTGCAAACCATTATCAGCTTTCTGCGAAAATCCCTTTTCGACTTCATCAATTTCTGATCGGTCCTCAGAATACCCTGGCGACCAGATCGCCAATGTAAATTTTGAATTAAAACCTATTCTTTATAAGGTCGAAAGATATACGAAATAAATTCGAAGAAATATTTGAGAAAAATATGCAAATTTCAAAAAGTATCCGCAATTTTGGCCTGTACTGTATTATTTTAAATGCCATATTCTGCCTCCAGATTCCGTTTGTGTCCCTATGTTCCTATGCGATTTGGGATGCTTATTGTATGCCTTATTGTATTGTGTGTTCGGCCATGTTTTTTTAAAGACCCTGTATATCCTATTTATTATCACAAATATGCTTAGACATGGACAAACTGGTTTAAACCCTATATTATGGATGAAACTCAACACATTGCCTTTTAACCTTTTCCGGCTCAGTGGTTGCAAAAGAGGACACCAACTTTGAAATTTCCTAAAAAAATCCATTTCCACTTTAAAATTCGGAAAATTGCAGAAAAAGGCAGCTGATAGTTCTCCGTTTAGAATGCAGATGGCAGCAAAGTGAAATTTCGCTTTCATTTCCAAAAAATTACAGATTTAAAATGCCCAAATTTCTTGACTCAGAGATAGGAATTTTTTTCAGTTGTTGCCTTTTACAATTTTAGCAAATTTACTCGACAATTTTTCTCCAATATTTTAGAAGTTTCATGATTTTGTGTAAAATTTAACATTACTTTTTGAGCGTATCAGAATTGCTGTGTCCAAAGGGGTCCTCATATGAGGGGGTGTTCCCAAAGAGGGACAACGAAACGACCCCTCCACAGGAAGAGGTGTTTTTTTTTTTAAATTCTATGTCTAAACAACAAACTAAGCCCATTCATGATGTTTTTTCATCGTATTTAAAAAAAATTAATGCCTTGTGCCGGAAAGGGTTAAAGATTTTGACAAAGAAACATGAAATTGTTTTATCGCCTTTTCTAGTCTTCTGAGGATAGGATATGTTGTACATTTTGACTACCGTAAGGTTATAAATGCTTGTTTTCACTCATTAACAATAAATATAGCCGTATAATGATACAATAAAACAGGGTAATGATACTATCTTCGAGAGAATAGTGAGCAGATCTATAAGTCTAGTGAGAGGAAGGGGAAGGAATCCAGTTGACTTAACAGCACAGCATCTATACCAACCAGTGTTAAAAAGAAATGTTTCATAGTACATCATTCTGTACTTTCCATAAGGAAGATGCCAAAATATTCTGAAGAACGCGTTTAGTCAATTGACCTATCTTAATGCCCAACCATCCCACAGCAAATGAAATTAATAAGCTCATTTCTCCGTTTGCCATAAAAGTCTGAATTAAAAACCTCGTGGCTTTCCACGACTTTTTAGCGTACTTATGCAATTAGAAATGTTCTGTATTTAGCTTCGTCTTTTTACTGAAGTGAATCGAGTAAGCATTTTGGACCTCTTCTTGATGATCAATTGGGTCTACGATATGATACACATTTCCCATCCGAGTAATATGTTAAATCTCATCCATTCGGAACTTGGTCACTTTCGGCTCATGCGAACAGACTAACATGTAGACGGATTTCCCTTTGACGGATTTCAACCAAAATTGGATACCAATATATAATTTTGGTGCATAGACCATATATAAACTTTTATTCGTCTGCCGTTTTCAGTTTTTGTGTTATCCTGTTGTTCACAGACAGACAGGTAGACACAATTCTAAATTCACAATTCTCTGGGAGGTCTTAAATGTGGAGATGGTTGAATGTTTTGATGATTGCAATATTCATTCTCGCTCTTAATTGGAGTAAAAGAGAAAGTAAATATATTTTTTAAAAATATCTTCTTAAATACTGTATCATGGGGGATTTGTTTGGAGTATTTGTTTGTAAATAGTTTTGTAGTAAAAGAAACTTCACTGTTATGAAGATGATTGAAACAAATTTTCAAGCAAATACGATTGTAGAAAACAAGTGTTTCGCAATTTGCAGCTACCAAAATAAACAATTAAATACACAGTTATATTATTTTCTACAAAATCATTCCACCGTGTTGGTAATCTTATTTCGACGTACATTATTTTCTAAATGATGAAGTAGCGTATTTACGTTTGAACTAGCTAGAAATAGAATTAGAAATAATGAGTCTACGAAATAGAAGTAATTAGTCTGTTATTATTCCATCATAATATTCATTTTGGACAGTTCGGTGTTGCTCATCCAAGTTCCTAAATTATGGCGGATATTTCTGGATCGTTAGATTTCTGTAACCTTGTCCACTGAAGGATATAATGGTGGAAATGCTGTTAAAATTTTGGTAATGGTCATTTGTTGAGTCCTTTATTGGAACATACTAGCCTTAACTGTATCTGCGTGCTATTTACGTTACGATTGTAGTTGTCAGATTCATTCATTTAAGATGATCAGAATACTTGACAATTTGTTACAGTAAGTTTTTATTTTCATTATACTTGAATAAATAATTTTGCATACTGTATAACATACGTGTAGGATCTTATGCTATTTATTATCGGGTTGTTCGGAAAGTCTCGGCCGATTTTTGGGGTAAATTGAAAAGAATTATAAGAATTATTTTGTAATAACAATAAAGTTAAATCAATAAAATATGTACCATTTTATTTGGTGATGATTTGCCATCTTTTGGGAAGATTCATTAACTCACTGTCATGAGAAGTAGTTCGATTGTCGTTGAAAAAAAAAAGCTCAAGGTGCTATTCGCGGTTCTCCAGAGAATTGAAACTTTTCTCTTTATAGTCCAGGCAACGAAGGAAAAATAGAAAAAAATGGTATAGTTTTGAAATTTGGCACAGTTGTAGGGAATAGTGTCCTAAACAACATACTAAAAGTCCCCGACCGTGGGGGTTACGCGGGGGGTACAGGGTGTTTAAAGGGGGCGTTTTAAGTTTTTATTAAATATCTCGAAAACTGTGGGTTCTAGAGAAACATTCTCAATAACAAAAATAAGCTGCATTAAATTTCCTACAAAAAAGTCCTACGTCTTTATTTTAGCATCAATAGTTTAGAAGATATGTGGAGTTGAAAAAGTGAGTATTTCTGAAATTCCTTATTGTAATGGTAAAATCAATAAAAAAATGCCGAAGTAACAACCTTCAAAAGCACCTCATGCCTATATAATAATTTTATAAAGATAGTATTGTATGTGTTCAGAATAGTGATGGTGTCGGGCGGGGGGGGGCGCACAAACATATTTGATGAACAGTCGTGATCCCTTCCTCCCCTCAATCCGTTTCTCTCCACAAGATCAATTCTAGTCGAGTCGACGAAGGAAAAATAGAAAAAAAATAAATGGTGTAGTTTTGAAATTTCTAACAGTTGTAGGGAATAGTGCCCTAAACAACATACTAAAAGTCCCCCGTGGGGGTTACGCGGAGGGTACAGGGGGTTAAAGAGGGCGTTTTCAGTTTTTCTTAAATATCTCGAAAACTATGTGTTCTAGCGAAAAATACTCAATTACAAAATTAAACTACATTAAATTTCCTACAAAAATAGTCCTTCATTTTTTTCTTAGGATGACTGGCTTAGAATATAGAGAGAGAATTACAATAAGTGGTTGAAAAAGCTAGCTTTATTTTTAAGAAAGAAAGTTTTTATTTAAAATTGTCGGCTATCTATCATAACATTATATCTATAACATAATATTATATATATATATAATTATACATACCTACATAAAAATATGCATAAACACTTTTGACACTTGTTCGCAATTAAATTTCATTCAATTCTTCTACTTCTCAATCAAGTTCGAACTCCTCTTCTTCTAGAGTTGCACCATTAGTACAGATACCATGACAGGTGCCACAAACAGAAGAGCATTATATGCCAGCTTTCCGGCATCCATATCTTCCATAACACCCAGTTGTACAGCGACAAAATATGGAGTTAAGAATTATAAATTCTCCGGCATTTTATACTAATGACTTTTCTGACAGAAATATCATGTGTGTATCGGGCCTTAGTGTTCGTGTTTATATGTCGACTAGGTGTTGACAAGCAGATGTTGTGAATGTGGAATGTTGCGAGCTTTTTTGTTAAACTCATTATATTTGTGTATATTTAGATTATAATGTCTTAATATACTCATTTGGAGCGTTTACAGACCCAAACGACTGAGTAGAAATGATCTTGTGGATAAAATTATTATATAGGAATGAGGTGCTTCTTATGGTTGTTACTTTGGCATTTTTTTTATTGATATTACCAATACAATAAGGAATTTCAGAAATACTCACTTTTTCAACTCCCCATATATTATAAACTATTGATGCTAAAATAAAGATGTAGGACTTTTTTGTAGGGAATTTAATGTAGTGTATATTTGTAGATGAGTATTTTTCGCTAGAACCCATAGTTTTCGAGATATTTAAGAAAGACTGAAAAACCTCCCTATAAATCCCCTGTACCCCCCGCGTAACCCCCACGGTCGGGGACTTTTAGTATGTTGTTTAGAGCACTATTCCCTACAACTGTGCCAAATTTCTAAACTACACCATTTATTTTTCTATTTTTCCTTCGTTGACTCGACTAGCATTGATCTTGTGGAGAGAAACGGATTGAGGGGAGGAAGGGATCACGACTGTTCATCAAATATATTTGTGCCCTCCCCGCCCCGACACCACTACTATTCTCAACACATACAATACTACCTTTATAAAATTATTATATAGGCATGAGGTGCTTCTGAAAGTTGTTACTTCGGCATTGTTTATTGATTTTACCATTACAATAAGGAATTTCAGAAATACTCACTTTTCAACTACACATATCTTCTAAACTACTGATACTAAAATAAAGATGTAGGACATTTCTTATAGGGAATTTAATGTAGTTTATTTTTGTAATTGAGAATGTTTCTCTAGAACCCATAGTTTTCGAGATATTTAAGAAAGACTGAAAAACCTCCCTATAAATCCCGTGTATCCCCCGGGCAACCTCCACGGGCGGGGACTTTTAGTATGTTGTTTAGGACACTATCCCCAACAACTGTGCCAAATTTCAAAACTACACCATTTTTTTTTCTATTCGTCGATTTTTGGCCTTCGTTGACTGGACTATTAGCGCAGTGTTTCCCAACGTGGGGCCCTCTCCCACAGGGGGAAAATTGATTGTTGGGGGGAAATCAGAAAATGGGAAAAAAGAAATCGACTGTATATCACACAATAAGGATACTTGAGACTGAAGCTAACTAAAATGGAACCTAACATAAAATCTCTTTTCAGTAAGCATGAATCGCAAGGATCTCACAAAATTTAAATAATAAATAATTGCCAAAAATATAGGAAAATCTTTTTTTAAAATTATTTAGCACTTGAATTTCAGTTTTCCATTATATGATTTACTGTGTTTATCAACAATTTCCTAGTGATTCCTTTCTAAAACCTATCTTTTACGTTTCTTCAGTGAACAATTCAATTGTTGAATATTAAAAATTGTGTATTTTCTACATGGGGGGCATAAGAAGTTTTGATTGACTTAAGTGGGGCATATAAGAAAAAAGTTTGGGAAACACTGCTTTAGTGAATTTTGAAAAGAGCGAAACCTTTGTAGTGCTAGCGAAAGTACCTTTGGACAACCAGCTGTCCAAAGGTACCAAGTCATGTCTATATGAAGGGTGGGGTAAGATATCCCAGTCAAGCTCCAACAACTTCTGCCGGATGGCCAAAGTCATAATATGTAACATGATTCGTAAGTTCTGAGCTGCTCTATTCACTGATTTGTTTCAAACTGTCCACCTCGCTATAATATTTAACCGAATTATTTGTTTAGTTAGGCGATAACAGCTCGTAATAGACAATGCACTTCCAATTCCAGCAGTAACAGAGCAAAAATTTCTGCTGATGGGTTTTGGCCTTGGAATAGCGACTCACTCGAATAACGTCATGAGCAATTTTTCTTAACATTATGAACATACTGAGAGCTCTTTTAAAGAAAAAGTATTGCAGGTAATGAAATATTAGGAGTATAATTTTAGTGGAAATGAAAGCTTACATTGATTTTCTTAACTTATGCGGACTAGAAAAATCCTCGTACGCAAATATAAAAGATTTGTGACAAACTGATGCCGTTAGACTAGAAATACTGTGGAAAGAATTGTCATGTACACGATAGAGTAAATATAAGTCAAAACCTGTAACGAATTTTTATCAGTAGATACTAAATAGGGGCGTCTCCTGCGCGTCGGATTCACGCGTGTCTTCTTGAATTAAAAATGTAATGCTATTTATAAAATATCCTCTCACCAGTGGTCTAATGGGTTAAGACATAGCACGGTTGAGAGGCATGAATTGGTTTAAGAAGATTACGTGTTCTCTACTGCAACTGTACACTTAACCATCAGTATTCAAAAATTTTTAGACCGTTGTGCGTTTTAGTAACAAAACATTCACTGTAGTCGAGATGGCTGCTTGAAGTTCTCCTGGTTTTCCTTCAAACCAATCACAAATGTGGGCCAGTTTCCCTTAAATTTCTATAGCAAAATAACCTACCACCGCATATTAAGGCTGGGTCAGACTTCAAAAGCAGTTTCTTTAAGTTCCCTTTGACCGATAGAAGAGGCCACACCAGCCTCATCATCTTTGGCTATATATGGTAGTCCAAGTGATATCAATGACCACCACTATATTCTGTACCCAACATGCAGGGATTTACTCTATTCAAATAATATATTTCAAATGCAAATAAATTTCAGCTATTATATATGGTATATAAATAATAACTTTATACAGATTGCATTAACACAAAATTGAAAGTAAGTTTAAAAATTCATAGGATTCAGAATTAAAACACCGTCTCTAAATATCTGAAGTACTAGATTCGAAAATAACCACCATGCTTCGCAATTGCAAATTGCAGTTTAATTGCTGTATTTTTCAGTCGTTCAGTGTATTCAATTTTTTATTGCAATGTCTTCATTTACTTTAATAATAAATCGTTATTTAATTACCCATATCTAAAATTAAATTGCTGAGTAATAGATAATTAGAAATTTAATTGAGTAGATACTTTGCTTAATTAGTTTATGGAAGCGTTTGTTTATGTATTTGGGATATTTTTAGGGACTGGTACATTTTACATTTTTAAAACCATCGCAAATTATTTTCTTATAATTTGTCACTATCTCACCACGAATTTCAAGTGGGAAATTCATCCACGCCCCTGTTTGTGTAGAATTTAAAATTACAAAATAAATAATTTCCAAATTTTATATCAGTCAGAAATTTATTTTGATTTTTTCCTTCCAAAAGAAGAGTTTAGTACACTGGTCCAAGCATGAGTGATAATTTTTCAAAAACACACATTTCGAAAAAGTGTGAGTATCACATATTTAAATGGCACTGATTTTGATAATGTTTTAGCTCAATGCAAATAGACATAGAAGAAAGCTACGAATATTCAATTAGAACTGACAGTCAGGCACAGAGAAAATGGATTACGGTTAAAAAGATATAATTTAGTTAGATTTTACTAACTTTCCGTTTGATCTAGCGTGAGGAGACTATTTTGAGACGGACGTCATTATTTTGCACTCTGGTCAGATGATCGAGACGTTATCTGAGCTGGTATACTTATCGTAACCTTCTGCGCTGCATTGAATGAAAGACGTCTGACTTCGAAGGAATGTACTGAGCATTATACCCATACATAATGAATCCTTGGTGGGTTCTTGAAACAGTGATCCTCCAATCCCATAACCCAGGCCCGTGCCCCTTGCTTTGATGAAATAAGGAATATCGTTAGGAAAAATCGTTTGGTGGGTGCATGTGAATGCAATCCAACAAACAGAATAGCTAAAAAAAATGACTCATTATTTTACGAATATTCTGGAAGAATAAAACATCGCATAGGTAACACAACTAAGTAGTACTTTTATAAATTACTAACTCAAACATGCAGCAGATCACTAATAAATATCAGTCACAGCCTTTCAATAGCGCTCAATTTCTATCAATTCACCACATTCACTGCTGACCGAACTCCAATTGATTCACTCTTGGTTTGAGAGCTTGCTATTTATACCATTCCCAACAAGAGGTGACGTCACATAGCAATCTCTCGAATGTTCTTTATATTTCTGCTCCTATTAGAGATAGGGACAAATTTCTTGTATTTTCCAGAACCTTCGCTCCGTCGCGAAATTTGCCGCCAAGCTCGGGGTTCATTAGCTTGGCTTCCAGTAGAAAATTTGTAAAACTCCCTTTCCTGCCATATGTGTAGCATGTTAGGGAAACAACTTTACAGTTTCGTAACAATATATTGAGAAATTCAAAATTAAAGTTATTTCTTAATCTCTCACTGGCTAGACGCATTTTTCAAAAACATTTTTTTATGGATGGACCCATACATTCAGAGTTAAGCAAAAATAAGAATGAGAATTGGAGTTAAGATTAGTTTAGGTATAATTATGTCCCATTTTGAATCATCACTACTTCTATTTTGGGACAGGTATCGCAAATCTGAACTGGATCAGTTGATGGTTCCTGAGTTAGAAACTTTCTTTTCTAACTTCCGCGATACTCCAGTGGGAGGACGTTTGGCCTTGAAGTCAGATTTAAGGTTCTCCAGGCCTACATACACGGTGGATCATAGGTGGAACCAGGTTTTAAACTTGGTACCTTCAGGGCCAGAAGCCGAGAGCTTAGCAGCGGGTCACCACGGCTCCAAAGAGAATTGGAAGACATTAGAAAAGAAAAACTTAACAATTATTATTAAATTACAAAAGAAAATATTTACACATATTTTACACAGGAAAAAAGTCAGCGTTGCATTAGTAAGATGAATATTAATGCAAATATTGTTAAAAACTAAAGATCACAGTAAGGGTGGAAGTTTGGGGAAAAATGTTTCAGCTTTCTTTCTAAATGTGATTTCAAATTTAAATTTATTTATTAAAAAATATCTTTCAGAAATATTTCTTTTCAATTGTGTTACAAATGCAATGAATCAAATTAAAATGGCTGAAAAGATCCTATAAAATTGAACAAGGAAGTTTTCTCAGTCATGCAATAATGACAAAAATGATTAGTTTCCTATCCACTTTGTAAGAAATTTGGATTACTTCAAATAGTTTATATAGTATGTTATATTATAAATAAATTGGCAGTCGCTTGCTATAATAAGATTGTTTACACTAGTATAATGACAAAGAAAAATCTCAGTATTCTTGCATGCAATATATTCATTATAGTATTACAATGAGTATACTATTCTGTCATAGAATAATGAAGCTAAAGGTTTTTAAAGGATTTCATTTTACTCGATTACATTTGTTTGCCTAACGTATAGGCACAAGCAATATTGACATCATGTTAGTTTTAAGTGGAATTCTTATGTAGAAATATGTGATAAAGTCAAGAGAAAAACTTGTTAATTCTGGTGTATACTATCAATTAATCGATTGATGTAATTAAAGATTCAGGCCTTACACGTAACGCCATCTGATAGTGAAATTAAGAACAATTTTGATTTCAAGAATCCATAATATTTACATTAAAGAATTATAAATAAAAGACTAAAACGTAAGAAGTAATTAAAATAAAAATAATAACTTTTTGGGATATTAAAAACAAGTGTGCTTTAAAAATTGCTTTTATTTAATTTATTATTTCCAATTTCTTCAGCAAGGCGTGTATTTGAAAATATGTAGAAAAATTTTCATTGAAACCATTTCAGGGGATGAAGCTAATCATCATAATCCCTCTGCGAAATATTGGTTTGAAATTCTATTTAATAAAAATTTGAATTTATATACAAATACACTGGTGTACAAAAGTTAAGGAACATTTCGTAAAATGCGAGAAATTTGCAATTAATACGAAAACTATGTTTCGAAATCAGTTCTGGAGAATTGTGTGACATTCAATCGAGTATCATACACATTTTTCAGTGAAGATTCGCTCACGAGGGCAATTTGGGGGACCATCAGAAAGGGATGAAGACGAAAATGAAGTTTCACACATCCTGTTTCACAGAAAGCTGATAACGAGATGTAACTTTTATCAATGGTTATGGTTTAATGTGCATAATATTAACATGCACTTTCATAAACACAGCACAAATATTTGGGAAGATATAAAGGTTTTCTTAAAATATCCCAAATTTTTCCGCATGTTTTTTGCTTATAACATGCAGAGTTTTCATTCAAATTATACGAAAGTTGCAGAGCACTCGAAAATATGTTGCAGAAGTATTGTATTAAAATACGTTGAATTTTAGAGGAAAATATGAGTGTTTGAACTAAGTAATTTTTTACTGCGCATGTACGAGACGCAGCGGAAGTTTTCTTTCATAACTTCAAAGCCAGATATGCAGAGCAAGTTTTAAAAAATAATTCGAGTTGAAACACATTAAAATTCAGGCGGATATCGGTATTTTAATGAGGTGAATTTAAATTTCTCTTTGAGAGAAGCTAAGCGATGTGGGTTCTTACACAAACTGGTATTTTTTAAATTTGAATCTTCGAACAGTAATATTGAATTTTAGGAAAATTGAATATCTTGAATACCCATGTATAAATTAAATACATGATTTAAATTGCATTTTCCCGAATACCATTTGAAGATTCAAGTTTAAAAAATCTTTCCTCAACTTTTGCACACAAGTGTAGATGTAAAATCGCCAACAATTTTAACAAAAACCACTTTAAATATCTAAACTTCCTCAGCATGTTTCCAATTTACGATGATTTCAGTATTACAGAAATTCCAAACAATGCGTAGATATAACAAGAGATTGTCTAAGAGATCTTTTGGAGAAACAAATTTTGCCGTTTAAACAGTTAAGAATTATTAAATTATAGAGTTGGAAATAAACTCTGTACTACACAATAAATCATGAGTATTTTACAACTTTTAAAATAAAGCGTTTTTTTCAACTGTTGTTGAGATAATTTAATTTAATTTAACCCTAACCAGCTTCGCCCTCCTTCCAAAAATGATGCAGGGCGCATGAAATCCGGCAGGAAATATTCACAAAACAAACATGTCAAGACATATAAAAGCACGGGGTCAAAAATCAAGAACATCCCTATTATCACACGATATCTCCTCGATACTGATCCGAGATTCTGAATACCTCACAACATCGTAATGATATCGTATGAATATTGTACAGCATCTTGTGTTAATAGGGATACAGCATACATCTCAACATTCAGAAGAATTGAGAAAGATACAGACAAAAAATAAATGCTAACAACTAAAATTTTATTTAAATTAATATAGATTACAAAATAAAATTTGAATACGAAATTTTTAAAAAGGAGAAAGGAAAGACCAAATTACAAAATATAAATAAATTGTAAGAAAAAATGTAAAAGTAAATAATTCGATTCAAAATCTCAAGTAAAGAAAAAATTAAATAAAAAGCTATGGACATTTGGCACGAAAGATGGTCTAACCCTAATAAAGGTAGAGTTACAAGGGAATTTTTTGATAAAATAGACCTAAAAAGATTAAAAGGTGACTTTACTTAACTAGAATTATATCGGACATGGAATCTTCAAAACATATAAGAATAGAAGTGTTGCTGAGATAAATAAATTCATAAAGAATAAAACCCTAACGCATGCCACCGGGACATTGTGAAAAAAATTTTCCGAGTTAAAATATATCTATTAAGAGCAATATAGGTAGTATTTGTAGATATAAGGATTTAAAAAAATCATCATTTTGAACAAGATGGATTATGCAACAAAAATTGAACAAGTCATTTTAAGTTTAAAAGTCGTAGAGTAAATTCCGAAAAAGTAACACATTTAAAAATGAAGAAAAAAGTTCAGTCTACAAGTTTCACCTGAAGTACTTTACCTTAAACGATCTCAAGTAAAGTTTAGACAATTATTGGAGAAGTCTTCACAAGCTTAGCGCAAAGCAAAATGTGTCTAACAATCTCAAATCTCTTCTGTTGGCGATTTCTTCAGTTAAGCTGATGGTATTTTTTCCCAAGTAGATTGAAAATAGAAGATAAAGTATTATCTCTAAATATCTTAAACTTTTTCGAAGTTAAGTTTCCGAAAGAAAAACTGTTCTTAAAAGAAGAAATTTTATTTATTTTCCGAAAATCCGTCACATCATTAAGTTTAAAGATAGACTCGTCAAACACAGAAAAAGAGATTTAGCAAGAATGGGTAATTTTTGGAGGAAGAAAGAAATCCTGTTTTAGCGATTCTTTTAAAAATGTGTTGTGTTTATCTGATGTTTGAAGACAATTCCGTGAAAGAATGAAGTTTGGAGTAACAAGATAACAGAGAGATTTACAGGTTCTGGAGTAGAAAATAGACCGAAAGCATTTTATTCCAAGAACTTGTCTTTATAAATGCGGCGCGATGTATATTATTTATTGTAGTTTCCTGCGAAAAATGATTTCAAATGAAGCAAATTACAACCCAATAGATCTGTACAAGAAATCTACAAATATTGATAAAGCATTTGAAAACTTTTTAATCACACCTAGAAAAATACAATCACACTAATCACAATTGGACCGCTAATCTCATAAATTTTCAACATGATTTTCAAGCAGTCAGGAGTTTCTAAACGGAGGTAAAGGATTGCATTAGTCGCAGTTTAACCTCTCTATTGGATCTTGAGGAAAACAGTTTACATTAATCTTCTTACAGAATTTAAAAAATGGCTGTAGTTATGTTATGTTAAATCAGTTTAACTTCCTTCTTTGAAGCTACATAATAACTATTCCTGTGCGGATCTCGAAATTTTGAACATTTATTGGATTACGACAACACTAAACCAACATGAAGATGTTTGAAACATGACGGCAGATTTAACGTACATCTGGACCACATCCATGATGAATGTTCGGCGTAATCTGGTTTCGAACCCGGAATCCTTCAAACTCGCAACAAAGACCTTAGAACCAGCCCATCGTGATCCTTGCAAAAATTTGAACTATCTTCTTTTGGAAGTATTTCTGAAACCTTTATAAAATTTACTAGCAAGAATTAAATTATTTAAAATGCATTTTTGTTCAAGCATTCAAATACTGTGATAGCTCAGTAACTGGATACTTAAAAGACAAATGGACGCAAGATTAGAAACCGGAAAACGTTACACCTTTCTTCTTGATTCAAATGTGGCAAAAAAGCTAAGATCTCAAAGTTTCAGTATCCAAACATTATCCTGAATTATGATGACATTTTCAGATTCTGCAAGAAGAATGGTGTTGATACACTGGCTTTTCCAGTGCCAAATAGCGATGATAAATAGCTTAAGGCAATATAATAGACCTTGAAACAATTAAGATACAGAAGAACAATTGCAGGACGAACCTAGAAAAATTATAATTGGGTAAAGACGACATCCCATTTTCCAAAGCTTTACGCCGCACCAATACGGTGGTGATTGAACAACTACGGCATATTTCATGTACATCTGGCACACAAGCATGATGGATCTTCGGCGGAAACTTACCCAGGAACTGCGAACATCCTATCTCACAGTCGATATCTGTTGGTTTTATATGTCGTTAATATTCCTAAAGCCATTATGATCACTAAACCGCTATGAAATTTACTATAAAATGTTACATTATTTTTGTACATAGGTATTGTGATGTATTTCAGCATCGCATGAATAATCGTGGAGACTTCTTTATCAAAAATAATATATTTATTGGACGTCTTCCACAGCACAAACATGTAAAGCAAACACATACATTTACATCACCAACGTTACATCACTCACTTATGACATCGAATTCCATGTTCAATCAATCCCCTTATTATTCTTCGTTGCTAGGCAACGTTAGCAAAAGACAATACATCGTTGCCAAACTATTTGTATAACCTTTAGAAAAGAATTAATGCCAAACGATTTTTTAATTAATTTCTTTTACAGCCAAACGATATTTTTAAATTAATTTCTTTTATGACCAAACGATATTTTTAAATTAATTTCTTTTATGACCAAATGATTTTTTATCTAATTAATTCCTTTTCTTTAAATATTTTAATAATTCTATAAATAGATATTTTTTTATTCGCTACGAATATTACAGTATATTAAAATGCTGACAACCCAAGAATGATCAGTTTTCGTTTCATTGTATAAACAATCAAGTATTTGCATTTTTAGATTTAAAAATCTATTTTGTCAGAATTCCAGAAAACAACATTCGAATCTCTTTTGTAGTAATAATAAAATAATGAAATCTGCAGTAACTTCAGGAATTATTTTGAACAAATACATCATTCTTATCTCAGTTCTACAACACAAATAAATTCTCTAAATAACTCAAGGGCACGTTGTAAAAATCTTAATTTAATCCTACAAAATTTATTCAAACAAGTAAATAATGGCTTGTATAACTTCTGTTCAAAATATCTTTATTGGTAATAAAAATACTGTTGAATGGAAGCGTATAAGGTAGTAACATCTTTTTACTTGATAAACTTATTGAAATTAATGTAAACACATAAGACCCTGAGGGAAAGATGAATCGTCGAAAAAAAACGAAAAAGGTAAAAAAAAAACTGAAGTCGTCAAGAAAGATTTGAAGTTTCAATACTTTACAACACGTTTAAAGAAATTCCGAACGCTATATTTCTCAGATAAAAATAGATTTTAGGTAAATATTCGAGTTTTACTCTTGTAAATTTAATATTTGTTCATTCAAATGTCAAAAAATCGCGATTTTTTATTCTTTCTTAAATTCTTTCATTCCGAATATTAAAAATGTCTCGAGCTTTACATTATACTTTATTCATTTCCTGAAAAAGAGGAATTATTTTTCTGTTTGTTTAAAAAGTTGATTCCTTTTCTGTTCCGTTGAAAAATATTTTCCTCAAATGTTCATAAAATAATTTTAAAGGTATTTCTTCGATGAAAATAAAAGCTAAAAGAAAATAATCAAATACAAGTATAATGGAAGAAAATATGCCAATGTAAATTACCTTGTGTTAATGATTCAATTTTGAAAATTCTCTTTAGAAAGAAATCACTTTTAATTCACCTTAGGTTCTTTTGTTTCTTGAATAATTTACGACTTTTCGAGTCGCCCTTAAAAAATTGTTGCAGTATCTTTGGAGCACATAAATTCTCCTCGGCCAATACAATGGAAAGAAAGTGTCTTTCCTTTTTAAACAGCATTTTTTAATCAGAACTGTAAATTAAGTGAATGTTCCCATTTTTTTTAAATTCAACATTTGAAATTTATTAATATTAATTATATTAATAGTTTGCATATTTAAAGAAAGAAACATTTAATTGCTATGCTGCTAAATGGACATATATTGTTAATTAATAGTATCATTTTTAATTGGGCAGTTAAAAGACGAAAAAATGTCAAAATAAACACGAAAAACTCGCATTTTGTAACAGAATTCCTTATTTAAGCCTTTAATTTATATTAAATATATTCATAATAATTGTTAAATGTAATCTAAATTTACAATCTGATCAAATGTGAGTCTTATTTTTCCGTTTCGCATTAGGGCTATTTCATACGGTATGGCGTAAGCAAAACATTTTTTTCATCGGTTTCAGATATTCTGACCTACACAAGCGACAATTTATCGCATCTGAGTTCACAGTGTCTCTATTTACTAAATTCATGAAACTCCAAAATTTTGTAATTAAAATTTTGATGGCATTTCCTGTAGTTTTTGAGAGTAAAACTCTAATTTTATATGTTGCCGCTAGGTGGTTCAGTGAGGTATCTCATCGTGTGGCGCATAGTTACCTTTCAAGGACGCCATAACACGGTTGTAGCTGACTCATTTTAAGAGTTATCTGAGTCGAAATAGACTCAATATTCACTTTATACCGGGTGTTCACCCTGAACAAGCCACAATGGCAAATTTCATAACCGTTAGAGATAGGGATAGATTTCAAGTTAGAAAAAAGATTTAAACGACGTTAGGAATTATATCTTATGATGTTTGAGTCAATAAAAGCATTGTTGAAAAAATTAAAATGTCTAAATTTTTATACATTCCCTCTATTCTAAATTTTCCCATTCCCTAGTCATACTTAGTAAAATATTCTTGACACACTGAAAATTTTAAACAAAAATGTGTTAAACTCTTCTGCGACTAAAACTGACCCAGATATGGAACTTTGAATTTTAGAATTTTAAACCAATCAGCGGATACTTTGAGAAAAAGCTGCTCATTCATTGGAGGATCTTCCTCGAGGAGGCCATTGGAATAGTCTAAAATAGTCTAAAGCAGAAATATTCAAAACTTCATAACTCGATCAGTTTTAGTCGTAGAAGAGTGGAATTTTATTTGTTTAAAATGTTAATGTGTGAAAAATATTTTACTAAACTCGAATTATAGGACTTAGGAATTGTATAAAACTTAGACTTAGTAATTTTTTCAGCAGCTTATTTATGTTCTCAAAAAGCATAAAATATAATTATTTGCGTCATGTAAAGCATTTTCCCGAATAGAAGTATAACCCTATATCTGACGACTTACAAGTTAGTTACTGGGCCACGCTTAGGGTGAGTACCCTATATATACGGAGTGATGCAAAAGTGTTTCGAATAATAATGTTGTTTTATGCACCATAAATGCATTCATTTTGATTTAACATTTTAAGTCCAGTGAGAATGTATGACGTTCTCGTTTATATATTCCCTTCTAAAAATAATTACCTGACTTTTTCTTAAATTTTGACTTAAAGTTTCCGAATCATCCTACATATAGACATAGACAATAATATTCATATCGATTATCATTCATTGTCGAATGATCTCAGAAATATTGGCTTGAATAATTGTTGCGAAGGACAAATACTTATTGTTCAGATGAATTTATATAAAAAAATGATTCTTTCTGCCTTCAAAAGTCAGTGATTATCACAAGCTGAGCCAAATATCTTGAGTTGTAAATTAAAAACTGTTTAAATAACGCATAAATTTTTAAAAATGTTAAAAGAAAATTTGCAAAGATTTTGTATCATAAACATGCCAATCTAGAAGGATATCGAAGCTTTTGAGTACTCTTGGTTTATATGAGTGTTAAAAAAAAGAAATATGACTTAATTAAATATTCTAGAATTGTATTTGTATTAACTAACGTATTTTAAATTCTAATCTGCTTAACTACTGATATATTTTGTTCCTATTAAAAACCAATCAAATAAATAATTAAATTGATCAATAAAAGGATTTATTGCTTCTTAGAACTTTATTTGTTTCTTTTTAGTTTTTTTCAACAATGCATTTCGAATAACTGATTAAGAATTTTTGCAGTGCTCTCCAATAACATCAATAGAAAAATTTAGACAATTTTACACACGCGCAAGATACCTTTATATTCATTCTTCTTTGTCTCGTAATTAATTATCTTAGTATGTTTGCCAATTTGAAGTAAATATTATGGATATTTATCCTATTATTATTCATATACTTGCTTCACAAAGCAATTAATATAAATAAAAATAGCTCTTTGTCATCTGATTAATTTGCTATCTAAGCATTTCAGCAATATCCTCTAATAATATCGCTAAAGGAAAATTTAGAAAATTTTATGCACACACAAAATACCTTTATATTCATTTCTTCATTGCTCACAATTAATTGCCTTATTATATTTACCAATTGTAACCAATTTTTTCTTATATTTATCCTCAGAATTCATCTGCATGCATGACAAAGCAATTACATCTTTATTCTGAATGGAACAAAAATAGCTCTTTGTCATCTGATTAATTTACCATCTGGGACAATGAAGAATTTCTTTTTTTATCATCCTACTTTTTCGCCTGTCTCCGATGATCGTGGCTACAGCTCATAAAAGAGTACTACATGCTCTTGTTTCGATGCCAAAGGCAAAAAACTAAAAAAAGACCTTATTCCACTGGGAACATAATCACGTGGTTTTCGCGATAACCTAACCAAACATTAATCACGTAAAAGCTGTGTGTTCTTTTTCATTTTAGCCTCTTCTTTTCATGGGTATTATCTTCATTCTTCCAGTTCTTCTAACCTGTGATCTCTTCCGTATTTTACTGAGCATGAGCTCTTTTTTTAGAAAGTGTTTTAAGGCAAGGCTGTTTTTTTTCACGTTTTGCCTTCAGGTAAGTTTTTTCTTCAGTATTCGCCATTTTTTTTCGTGGTCTTCTTTTTTTTTCTTGACACGCTGGACAGTGCTTGGTACTTAGCGAATATTGCCCAGCAGTGTCAAACAAAAGAGAGCGGAACCTTATAACGTAGAGGCGGAAAAAGTGAACAGGCTTTTGATAGACAGGACCGAGCAACCTAAAAGCAACCTTAATGGATTTATTGCGTGTGGTTCTTGCGTATCGTTTAATGCATTTTTTATCGGTTTCGCGTGTTCAGAAAGTTGATCAAAAAAGTAAATATTAATGCTCCCAGGAATTAAGAACGATAGAATTAATTTTCGAAAATTTTGGGATTGGCGTATGGGAGATATTAGAAATTATTAAAGCACGCTATACGCTTTTATAATTTACGGTGCACATTCTTTTAGAAAGTGTTTTGTAGGCTACTGCCCTTGGATTTTTTTTTTAGTTTTATAAATTATATTCTTACATAAGAACGAGATATACAATAATAATTTGTTTCAAAAAATGTCAATAAATATAAAAATTATTGTAGTTACAATTAATATCTATAGATAAATTCTATAAAGTACTAAATATTGTGTTCCAATTGATATTCGGCAGTGATTCACAATCTTTTTAACTGACCTCTAGACATAAGTATCCATTGTAAAATATTATTTTATTGTAAAATATTTGAGAAATATTTTATTTTAAAATATTTCAATAATTCTGTAAATTAACTAATGTACTTTTAAATTATAATGAATTTAATAATGGTGATAAATTTTGTAATAAATCTGCTTATATATTTCAAACAACGATTAACAGTGACTTATTTATTTTCATAAACGCTAGTCAGAATCAAGGAAAATTGCAAAAGGAAATATTTATTATTATTTCTATCTGTCTATGTTAATAACTACATAAAGAATAATCATTTTCTTAATAATAGCTGCAGATTACATTTGTGATTTATATAGACAAACACCGCAGCTTTTTGTTATTACAGCTCATGAGACGTTACGAAAAATGCAAAATATATTTAAAATACATTAAATATATAAAACTCTACAAACTCGACTCAATAATGCATCTAGCATATTTCATATTTTTCTGTTAGACTTTCTCTTTGTGTATAAAAGGCACTTCATGTTTTGAAGAGTAATTATTTACATTCAGATTTAAAGCTATACAGTACTCTACAAATCACAAAAATATTGTTTTTTTGCATTTTCTGATGGCCCATACGGTTGTAAAACTTGACTCCAAATTTTAGATCGGATATCCAAATAGGTTTAGAGATATTTGAAGTGCTCTGAGTGTTGCCAGTCTCAAAATTTGACAGTTGAGGGGACTTGTTTAGTTTCGTTTTCATTTCGAAGCATTTTCCCATTCTTAACATTAATTAATTAAAATTATTTTGTGAATAAACCAATTCTTTAGTGTGAATGGCTATTATAACTTCAACGCTCATTACTCAAATCGTTACTGTTTGTCTATATTCTGCATTTTTTGAGTTCTCAGTACTAACTAACTGATATTCATAATAATGATTTTTTCAGGACCAATATTAATTTTCACACAAAGTTTTTTTTTATTTAGAAGCTTTTCATTATATTATTATTGTTTTTTGTTCATGTTTCTCTTGAGAAAATGCCACGACCGAAACGTTCTCGCGTTGCTAACAGACATAATGTTTTGAATAGCTGGCTGGAAGACTAATTACATAATATTACAAATAAGAAAAAATATGGTGCATCATATTAATTTAAAATAGTGCTTTAGTGCATTTTATAAGTTCGAAAATTACATATTAAAAAATTAGAGCTCTACAAGCATTATTAGTTTTTGTTTTATGCCTTTACAAACTTTAAATGTATTTTTCTCAGACTTCTATTCTTGGTGATGCAAGTGTTTTCTATTACCTAAGGCTTTTCTGCTCAAGAGAGTCTTGGAATTTTTTCTGTAGATACTTTCATATATACGTACTATAAGAATTAGCATGGATTTAGACCTGGGAGTTCTAGGTATTTTTTAAAAAAATGTCAAATTTAATATTTTTAGAATTTTCATGTTTTTTTTTACAAAAATAATTACTAAAAAATGAAAAAGAGTCAAATCATCAATCCCATGCTTACTTTTGTTTCCAAGAATCCAAGAAATATAAATCACTTGAAATAACTAAATAATATTAAAAATTAAGTATTTTATAAGAGTTGAAAAACTTTAAAAATTTCAATTTTTTGAAATTTTAAATTAACAGTTCTTGCTAAAATGACTTTTTAAAATTAGAATCTATTTATTAATATAATCTTTAAAAAATTAATTAATTTACTTTATTATTACTGTCTCCAAAAAAGTTTTGAACAAGTGTACTTTGTAGCATTAATGTAAAATATTCAATATTTTGTAAAAACTCAAAAAATAAATTTGTACTCATAAATATTGAAAGATGATGTATAATTATATAAATTACCCCTTAGTCTTGAATAATATCTTTAATTTCTTCTGAAAGCTTATTTTATTTGAATAAATCTCTATTTCGTATAGCGTTAAGATCGCATGAAAACAAAACGTAAAGTTGTGACGCAGTACAAGCAAGCAAGTAACAAATTATTGATTTTGTGTGTAGAATAAAAATTCATTTTCAGAGCTAAGGTGTTTCCATCTGCTGGTACAAATCGCTTTATAATCCTAAAATTAATTTATCGTCTGCTATTTATTTTTATTGTTAAAATAATATGAGGAAAATAAAATATTTTTTCTTGAAGTGATTTTATGCTTTTACCACGTCAAAGATTTTACATCATATTTATATTGCGTTAGAATATCTTTTTAAAAGATTCCAATTTCGCTTTTTTCTTGTGTAAACAAAATTTCTCATGTCGGATTGGGATATTAATAGATATACAGTTGACTATTTATCATATTTGTATACATTATATTTTGCTTTAATAAACCGATGATATTCTACAGCTTTATAATTTTTATTTTGGTTGTTCTTCTTATACTTTTAGAGATATTACTCCTAATATCAGAAACTGCTAGAGGGCCGTGTAGATACCACTTATGCAGCACATAATTATTTTTACTGTGCCTAGGCACTGCTACCGCCATGTCTTCATGGCGGTAGCTGACTAGATTTGCTGGTTATTTAAAATGAAACGAAGTGAAATATTTGTCTTATATGCATGAACCAATTCGAAAAAAAATGATCGCGTTCCTGTACTCGTGTTTTAGGTAATCTATTTCCAAAAGAAAAATGAGAATTGATCTTGATTGCCTCTGTCGTTATCAAGAGTCTCCATTTAAAGATGTTTCAAATTACCCAGATAGCACATAAGTTTGCAGCAAGTTTGATTTTGACTTGATATTCCCTTGTCACGGCAAAATTTGACGCGTGAAACTTGAAACGAACTTGTAGCAAGTTCGCTGTGACAACTAGCGCCACCCTCGCTTGCAACGCATTTTTGATGCAAGTTCGATGTGACAAATAACGCCACCTCCCTTGCAAATCAAATTTGCAGCAAATTTGCAAAACTAGTTTCATGCAAAGATAGCACAATAAAGAGATAATTATCTTTGTCTCTGTTTTAAAAAAACATCCGATTTTTAATAGCATCTCCTAGACCGCCCTTCTTTTTGTTAATTCAACAAATCAATGATAATATGTGAAAAAAATAACTTTTTTATAAAAAAATTTTTGAAACATTTTCCATCATTTTACTAAATATATCACTCGCACTTTAAAGAAAACTATATCGCCTTTTAATTAATGTTGAAATTTTAACGTTTATAAACAAAATTAAATCTAAAAAACAGTCTGTGTTTGTTGAAAAATAATAACTTAGACATTTTGTCCCATTTTAAAGTAATTACTTTTGAACTCTAATTTCATAATTTATTCTGCTAGCAAAACGTAGTTATTAGCGAAAATCGCTCTCTCTTTGACTTCAAATCATATTCTCAACTCAAAAAATTAATGAAATCAAGAAAAAAAGTTTAAAATAAATCGTATACGAATCGAATCCAACGATGTATTAGCGAAATCTATCGTCTCCTCTCAGAGTTCAGCTGTCTCAATGGTTAGCGTCTCCGCTTCGGAACCGGGAGGTCGCGAGTTCTATCCCGGGTTGTGTTCGTACTCTGTTTTTGCTATAATTTGCAATGAGTTTGCAATGCAAGCTTGCGGCAAACTTGCTGCAAGTTCGTCCTATGGTGACTTCGAGGTTTGCGTTAACTTGCTGCAAGCTTGCTTCACACTTGCACACTTGTCGTGACAAATTTGCAGAAAGCTTGCAGACTTGCAGTGCAAGTCTGCTGCAAACTAAAATTGCTATCTGGGTAAGTTTACCTATTAATTATGCTATTTCAATGCTTTCAATTATCGCATTATAGATTGTTAGATATTCACCAAATAAACCGAAATAAAAGCATTCTCATCGAATGAAATAAGAACGCGGAGTTCTGTTTCACTTTCTCGTATATGAAATTTATAAAGAGTGAATATCGCAATCGTTAAATAATTAATTAATAACTTCATTAAATAATCCCATAATTAATTATAATTAATTAATAATAATTAATTATTGATTACATAATAGTTAATTAATTAATGAACATTAATTAAAAATTTCTATATTCTGAAGGACCTTCGCATTTTATACTTTTTGAATCCGAAAAACGCATTTTTGCAGTTTCGTCTGTCTTTGAGCACAGTAACTCGTTTCTTTAGAATTTTTGAGGAAAAGTATAAGAGAGAACTCTGTCTCTTTGTTCATTTCCAAAATTTTAGATAGTCTAAAGTGGGGTAAGCACGGGTAACTTAGACTTGAATGCCTTTTGGATTTAACTATCCGACATAGAAATTACCAAATTTTGTTAAAATATTCATTATTTTATGGAGTATTACATATCATTCCTAAGAGTTAGAGTTTCATTACTTTTTGTCAAACCACCCTGTTTAACCAACTAGCGGGGTAGCATAGGAGTACCCCTTCCTGGCTGAAGCTGCCCAGAATATCTGATGAGGGCCGCGAAGCAACCCAACCTAATACGGGGGCTCAAGACCCTATTATCGGTGTCGGTAATACCTCAACCGATTCTGCTACATTACCCCCGATTATTATCTTATTTCAAGTTGTATTTACCGAAGCAACCACTACACCACGTTCATTCTCAACACTTCCACTAACCAGTAACAACCATCTGTACCAATTACTTTATAATTTACTATATTATGATCTAATTCAACTTCTTTCGTGGGACCAGTTAACAAAGGTTCTAGATTTTATTCTCCCTTCTCATTTCTTTAATCTCGAAAATACATTATTACAAAATAAGCAATCAACGCCTGATGTGTTTTTAGCGTCTACATCGGAAGAATCATTCAGTAGTTTCTGGCCTTGTCTTCTGCCACTTGGGGTACACGTTCTTCTCCTGATGCAGAGGTTATTAAAAAACAAAATAGAACCACACAGCTATTCCATTGTATCCTTTTGTTTGATAGGGTATAAATCCTTAGTAAATATATAATAAGTTGGAGCAAATAGAGTTTTTATAACTGGTAATGTTTATTAATCCTTCTTCTCCTTCCTTTCTAATCCTTCTGATCTGAATAAGATCAGATCCATGAGGTCGTTCGCCTTCATCACCTCCAACACGAAATCCGATCGCTTGTCGAGGTCATCATACACCAAGGCAACAGAGTCAAGTAAATGTTGCGGAGTGGCCTCGATCATGTTGCACTTTGTGAGGATATTAAACTTCTTATCACCACGAGAGAATCTGAGGGTTTTTAAGTGACCGGAAGCTAAGCGAGCCAAAGCTGTTTTGTCTTTCCTATCCCCTTTAAAATGTGTAGTAGCACCGGGGCCTTCACTATGATACCATGAATGAGCTCCTGCATGCCTCCAAGAAATGTTAACAAATGTTATTCCCATAAGTCCTGCCTTGCAACCTCAACGTGGCGGGGGACGGGGTGGCACTGGGCTGAATGGATGAAGTACCTCCGGAGTTTTTTCTCCTGGTAGGGCCACCCTAAGCGTAAAGGCCATTCCATTAGGCTCAGCTAATGCTTGGCAGGCACTGGAGCAAAGTCAGACTTCTACCTTCGGGTGCTCAAGGCACTTGGTACCAACGGAAGCTGCTAATTCTCTCCTGTTGATCATGCTTGATTCATGCTTATTAGTCCTTTAAAGGGCCATTTTTTTATTAGTGGTAAAATAAAATAACTTTCAGATTGCAATTAATTTAAGTAAAGAAACTAATTTAGCTTATTGGGTGACATTTATTTTTTTGTTAATTAATTTTATTAATTACCACGTTAAGACACTTTGTTATGATTTGACATAAGAAATTGGAAATCTAGGCTTTTGTTTCCTCAAAAAAGTTGGAGAAAACTCTACGCCAACCTTAAAAATTGATGAATTTGGCGGGAAGTATACTTCCCACGGCCTTAGAAAGGGTTAAATAAAGATAGTTTTAAAACAAAAGAATATTAGAGAGTTGAATTCTTAAAACAAATTCACCTACACAGATGCAGTAAATTCAACAGCAACAACACTGTCACTATGGCCTTTTTTTCTTATTCACTAGTGGAGTGTTATTCAAAACCAGTCCGCTCGAGATAAGACATATTAGCTGCAGAATTAAGGTTCCCGATTCTTCCCCACTACCCGATTTTACCCCATTTTCCCCTAAATATAGGGGTAGTCGCCGAATTTGGAGCACATGGACAATTTTTGATGTGCAGTGATAGAGTAATAGTAGTAGATAGTAATTTCAATGGAAAACAGGAAGCAAAAATTTATTTTGTTTATATATCTTCAAAACAAGGTAATTAATTTATTTCTGAAATAAATTTTATCCCTTTATATCTCAATAACTCCGGTTTGAAAAAAAATTACTCAGACGTTGGAATATGTCATTCTAGATATAGAAAAAATATTATTAAAAATTTAGCACGTTAAAATAAAAATTTATTGACAAAAAATATTTTCTGCATTTCTGCAACATAATGCAAAATGGCATGAAAAATTCAAAATTTTAGTTTAGATGAAAATTTTCAATACAGTTGTAAGTTTTTTCATAACAAAGACCTTCACCACATTTGTCGCAAATGGATGTGCCCACTCTTTTTAACGTCAATAAATTCTGCAGTAATTTCAGGAGCAACCAAGTACAAATGTTTAAGTGTCAACTAAAACTTTGTTTTTAAATATCATCTCAGTATTGTCATTTGTTGGGAAATATATGAGCAATTTGTGTTAACTGCATTGTGACAGCATTGCAACAACCAATGAAATCGACTTGCACAGCTTACTGTGGAAAAGACAGTGACTTTTTTGGTTTGTTGCAGATATGCAACACCGTGATGTAAAGGGTTAACCACTTAACCGAATAGTTTTCTTTGCTATCTAATAAGATGACCCTTCCTGTTTTGGAAAGGGGCTGTCGTTTTCATTCATTTAAGAAGGCATAGGATACTTAAGATATTTATGGATCCTACATATTTTTTGTGTCAAATTATAAAACAAATTAATGATTAAATTTTAGTTTATAAGACTAAAATTTCGATAATTCGATGCACGAGTATTCTCGGGCTGTTAAGTTAAGCGGTTAAATTAGGAAAAAAACAGTCTAAAAAATTGTGTTATCGGTCCAATCAAGGAAATCGGTCGCCCAGATTTGACCACTGATATCCTAAATGGGACCACTAATTTCTTTAAGTACAAATAAATCAAAAATATTTTATTATTCTTAAATTCAAACCAACAGACAATGTATGGACACAAGTATGTCATTTTATGCTCTGTATCATCTCTTCTTCTTGCTTTGTTTCCTCACATATGATGAAAAAACTAAGTAATTTTTGTTATTGTTCTTTTTGACCTAACACTTCATGTCCTTAGTGTTCATTTTTGTGTTAGCTTGTTTCACTTCCAATTTATGAGAACTACTAGTGCTTTCTTGTCTATTCCTCTTGTTTAAGAAGTAGTCCAAATGATTAAAACAGTTCAATTTGTGCAAATCTTTGTTGTCCATTCTAAACAATTTTTAGACAAAAAAATTCCTAACCTTATCTTTAAACTATTTTAATAAAATTATTATAGTTAATTGTAGCGAAACAAATTTTCTATCTCAGGATATTATAAGATATTTTCCTAGGTAGTTTAAAACAGCGTAAGGACTTTTTACTTTTTGTTAAGATAATTAATGGATGATACCTAAATGTAAGCACTTGCTCTCTTACTGTAACCACTGCTTTCTTTAACAGGGATTTCATTTACCCTATAAGAACTATTAGTGATTAAAATTGATTTAATATCTATTCTTCTAGTTCAAGATAGTAGTACCATTGGTTTAAACAGTCGAATTTAGGAAACTTTTTGTTGTTGAGTCTGTGCAATTTTTAAAGAGAAACAAAGCAAAAAAAACTCAATTACCTCGTTAAAACAGAGTTTGCCTATTTTACGGCCCAAATATTCAATAGAATTGAACTTATGATACCCATCCAATTTAGACATAGGTCCAAATCCGACGATTCTCCCCTGTGATTTAGACTCAACTGACATTCAAAATGTATAAACGATTCTCTTCACGTTTCTACGAAGCTGAAAACAAAATATGCCTTATTATGTGCATTCGAAAAAGTTGAGGGGAGACCTCTCTCTCTGTTTCATATTCATAAAATAATTCTGTACTCCATAAATGATTTCATTTAACTTTGATATAGTGATTAAAAAAATTGAAACATATTTCATAATGATAATCTTTGTTTTACATTCTTAGAAAGAAACAAACTAAATACATTCAAAGATAAAAAAGTTTAAAGATCAATCAATTTCAACTTATTTTTGAATGAATCCATTTTTCTAGCTAAATACATTCAAAGATAAAAACTCAATTTATTTTTCTTACATTGAATTAATACATTTTTATAATGTTAATAATTTCTCATATTGAATTATACATTAATATTTTCTGACATTGAATTAATTACATTATTATTTCTTACACTAATTACATAATTCTTATTACATTATTTTTATTACATTATTCTTATTGCATTATTCTTATTAAATTTTTCTTATTACATTATTTTTATTACATTATTCTTATTGCATTATTCTTATTAGATTTTTCTTATTACATTATTCTTATTCTGCCATTCATTCTTTCATTCTTTTTCATTCATTCGTTCTTTCATTCCTTTTCATTCATTCGTTCATTCATTCTTTCATTCTTCTTCATTCATTCCTTCATTCATTC
>BGPR01002443.1:98677-120039 GCA_013235015.1 Araneus ventricosus | reverse complement strand
TTAATTACATTAATATTTCTTACATTGAATTAATTACATTAATATTTTCTTACATTGAATGAATACATTTTTCAAACTAAATATATTCAAAGATCAAAAGTTTGAAGACCAATCAATTTCAACTTATTTTTGAATGAATCCATTTTTAAAACACATATCATCTCAATTTTCTTTTCTAGAGTTCGAGTACTTTCAAAGAAATTTTAAAGACAATGATGTTTAAGACCGTCTACCTGGTACAAAGTAAAGTGATGTTACAGAAGAACTTAAGGAAAGTTCTTTTCTGTGGATGGCATGTAGAGTTTGATAGATTACTTCATGACCTGAATCGATCAGGTTCGTTGTTGCTCTACGCAAAGGTTAAGCTTTTCAGCAATAGTTTTTCTCAAACATTTAGCGAGATATTGCGACGCAGCTTAGTTTCTTAGTTCTAAGCGAAAACTTGAAAACTTTCGCATTAATTTTTCTTTCTTCTAGTATTAAAGTAATGGAGAAACGAATTCCTCAGAAGAGGAAATTTAAATTGCTGCTTGGCAATTATATTTTTAAGCTTTAGTCTACATTTTTCTATGGCCTAAAAGCAAATATTGTTAAAAATATGATTTAAAAGGGAAAAAAGTATATTTACAAATTATATATGAAAAAGACTTTTTTAAAAAATTCTAAAATTACTAAAGAATTGAAATTCCAAAATTAGTAAAAAAATGAATGATTTAAGAAATAACAAATTTATACCTTTTAAATGTGTTATTTGAATTTTTAAATTTGTTATTTTAATTTCAAGATCGATTTTGTTCAATATTTCTACCAAATAATCTTGTTTTTTTTTAAAAAAGAAAGCATTTTTTTAAAATTTCATTATTTATTACAGATATAATTAAAAATTTATAAAAGAAAAACTTACCACCCTTTTTGGAATTTTTAGGAGTTTTATTATGTGTTTGGATAATCACAAAAAGATATCATTAATTCGAAAAAAAATATAGGAGATATGAAGCCTTTCGTCTCTCAGAACAATAACTTATATTTGATTTTCTATTTTTAAAGTTTTTACACATAATTTAAGAGTTTTCTTTGTTTTATTTTCACCAGAATTCGCTCAGTCGGAATTAAGAAATAATTGAGTTAGAATTTTTTCCTTTGGAGTACTGTGTACTACTACAAAGATTAAAGCATAAATGAAATTTCAAGCCTCTAGATGAAAAATTAAAGAAGTTACCCCATGTCCGGCATCCGGACAATACCGGATATTTCAAATAAAAAAAGACACAAAATCACAAATATTTCACTTTAAAATGGTTGTCAAAGGGTAATAAAATATTGCAGAAGCCTTTAAAATGGTGAAAAAAGGATTAAAAACAAGAAATTATTTGAAAAACAAAATTCACCATCAAGCACCATTTTAGGAAGAACGATGATTTTCTCAATTTTTTTTTCAAAAAACTAAAAAAATGAAATTATTCCATGCCCGAAAAGAAAAAATTCTTGCAACGATCATATTCATAAGAAAATCGAGAATCAAATAAAAAAAACAGCATGTGGTTTTTTCAATTATTGAATTAATAGGAGCAGTTCAAAGTTGATGTCCGGTATACCGGACACCAGGTCTGAAGGGGTTAAAAATGGTGTTTCAAGGTTAAAAAAAATTATGAATTGTATAAATGGATACAACTTTTAGTTGTATATAATTCGTTTGCCTCAAATTATAATTTTGGTTTTTTTTCAAAAACACTTAAATTTGTATGTAATTCTGCATCAAAATTCGTTGATGATATCATTTCTTCGGAAACATTTTTGAAAGCTTGAGAGTGGCCTATTATTTCAACTTGAAGAAAAATATTTCCAGGATTTTTTTTTTTTTTTTGGGTTTTTTTTTTTTTTTTTTTGTAAAACGTAGATGGGTACAAATATGATGTACCAAACCTTTATTAGTACTGCCTTCACATATGTAACCCTGGAATGTGTTTTCTTATAATTTGGCTCCGGCTATCGTATAAATATTTTAGGAATGTTCATTATTAAATTAATATTAAATATTTTAGATTACGCCTAGAAAAATCTGAAATATCCTTTTAAGATATCAAGGAACAGAAAAGGCTTTTCCTTCTTTTCAAGTGTTTGAAAGATGAGATTTAAGGATAAAGTCACTGTGCGAGACAGTTTCCTATGGCTTTCCGAATCAGTCAAAACCTGGTAGGTCGAAGTGCGCTTTAGAAAAGAATTGCGTTCCAGCGAACTGTTGGAGGTTTACCTCCAAGAGAAATACAAATGCGAGTAAATTTACCCTGAAAATCTTCATGATCACTCATGGAGAGATACATAAGGAGAGGGAAATACAGAAATTTTCCGTGTAATAACAGATCCCATAAATTATCAACCCTGGGAAATGAAAATGGAATCGTTTAGTGGTACGACATTTGCAACAGCCAGCTCTGGTAGTAGTAGTTGAATAATATTAATAAAATATGTTCCCGCCAAAATATTGAGCCTTTCTGAATATTATAGTTTTCGCCTTAATAGTATACTTCAATATCGCTAGGCTATTTTTAGTTTTTATCCTAAGTGTGAGATAACATGATTCATTAAAGTTGCCATTAAAGAAATGCTAAGCTTTGAAAAGATTTCATTAATAAACACAAAGACAAATAATTTATTGTTCGTCATATTTTTTGCCATAGCCTTGCTTTTTCTTAATACGATAAACGACTTATTTTTTCCAACGTCAACAAAAAGTCACACAATTAGATCATTTACCAGATTCCGAATCATTTTCTACAGAATGTGGATAAAAACGGGACGCGTGAAAAAAAGTGGTATTGTATCACCATCAGTACCGATTGGAAAGATATTTCACACATAATGCAACAAAAATGCTGTATGTCATCGACTTAATGAAAGTGATTGATACAAAAGAAAGAGATAATCAGCGGAAAAACTGCATCGCTTGCTCATCTATCATTGGCCTGACAACGTTCCGCATGCTGCGCTAAGATAATTCTCATTATTTATTTCTCTACATAGAATAGAATCTTTCTTTGAGTTTGTTCCTGGGAACGGAAGTGTTTGGAAGAGAATGGAGTTTTTGTGGATGGAGAATTGGAATTTTTGAAGGATGAGTAATTATGTGAAGGAAGCTGTAAAAAGAAGGAGATTGAAGGTTTATGGTTCTTTTATGGTTGGAATACATTGCTTTTGAACCTTATTTATAAAGCTTAAATAGGTTTTTCTCAGCAGAATTTCGCTCATTTATTTCAAATTTCATTTATTATTCTTAATCAAAATTGTTTAAAATAATTCTCTACAAGCATTTTCAATTGTTACCCTATAAAGGGCTATATTTTTCTAGCAGTGGTATAATAAAATAACTTTGGGATTGCGATTAATTTAAAAAAAGATATTTATTTAGCTAACTGATTAACTTTTATTTTTTGTTAATTAGTTTATTAATTAATAATTTTCACGTCATGACACATCGTTATGATTTGAGATAAGAAATTGGAACGTTTAAGTTTCTGTTTACTCAAAAAATTTGGCGCAAACTCTATGACAACCTTAAAAATTGACGAATTTGGTAAGAAGTATACTTCCCACTCCTTATAAAGCGTTAAGAAATCATTTGAGTTTTAATTAATTTAATTCTCAGTCAATTTGCGATCAATGAGAAAAATTAGAGTTTTTTCAATGTAAAATTATGATGCAAACTACAAAATAGAGCCAATTTAAATGTAGTCACAGATACATGGCACCTAAGATCTAACTACACATTGTTTTAACCCATTAATTTCTTGCGTCTTTCTTTAGATGTACTTCTATATATTCAAAATACACTCGCAGGAGTTACGTTTCCAACATATATTTTACAAACAAATAGTTTTAAGTTTCCATTTCAGTTGCATTCATTCAATGGTAGCACGTATTAAGCGTTCGGTTGACTGTTTATTTTCATATAAGACTCGAAAGTAACTTTTAGCAATGTCAAGAAGAAGAAGTTCAGCTGTTCACTTACTTATCAGACTTGCATTTACCAAATATATAAGAAAATACAGATGAAAGAATATGTTTTTTTTTTCTGGAATTTCAGATAATTTTATATTTTTACAGTTTTTTCTGCATTTTACATTACGTCACCATATAGAGGGGTCCCAGATAGCAAAGAAAGCTTGTCTAAAAGGTTTTGGAAACCTTGTCGTCAGCAAGGGTAAAGGGTTGTCGCAAAGGTTCACATGGCAAGGGTTGAACCTTTCGGCAAGGTAGCGGAAAGGTACGCTAGTCAACAAGAACAAAAACAAACAGATTTTCTGTAAGGTTTTTAATAAGATTTCCCCAAGCTTTTATTACAAGCTTGTTTCAGGACTTTCAAAAAGTTGTTAAGAGCCCTCCTTCCATGGACAAAATAGAACCCCTTCCCCCCTCCGAAGCCGTGCTCCTACAGGAGGGTCCAACCTCCCCCTTTTCACCCCCTCTTCAAAGCCGTACTTTCCAACCCCTTTTTTATCCCCCTTCTGACGTCATCTTAGTCCAACGTAGAGTTGTCTGGAATGTCAACTAATTAGATTAATTAGGAATCTTAAATAAGCAAAACTTTATTATTAATTTCAATTAATTTAATTTTTAATTGAACTTACTTGTACGATTTCGTTGTAGATTGTGACAAAACTTCACATCCCTCCGAGTCGGGGATCGAACCCGCGTTCTTAGAACTGGAAGGCGAACACAATAACCACTATACCGGACGGGGACACACGATGAGACAGGTGGTTCATAAAAAGCTCTCCTACGTCAATTTTGTAGGAATGGTTTCCGAAGCAGTTTGAGCAGAAATGCTTTCGCGTACTTGTCGTTCAAACCTTGTCGTTGAGATAGTTCATAGAAAGCTTTCCTACGTAAGCCTTGTGGAAATGGCTTCCGAAACGGTTTGCGCGGAAATGCTTTCGCGGGCTGCCTATGGAAAGTGAAATGGCAACTTTTCCGCAACCTTCTTTGCTATCTGGGGTAGGGTTACGAGGACATTAAAACAAATTTTTCATACAGGAAATTTTTAATTGAATTTCCATTTGATTTCACGGCATGCAATATTATTATACAAAATATATTGAAAAAGTGCGAATGGGTATTAATGTGTTAAGCTGAGTATTAGTATCAGGTTCTTTTTCATCTCTAACATGATTGGTGGATTCCAGAATAAAATCGGCGCAACATAATCGGCATTGATTCTAAATTTTTAAATAATTTCAACAAATTCACTTGTAATTTCTGTTACAAATTCTTTTGAAAATTACTATTATTCAGTTACTATCATTTTTATTTTTGAAATATCAATATTGCATGAGAATTATCTTAACGCTTCAATAGCATAAAATAAGGCAGTATGCCTTACTTCGCGCATTTATTTATATTATTTCTAAAACATTTTCTTCTGTGTGTAAGTTGTTATCTAAGCAATTTCCAAAATCATTTCTTCAAATAAGCATTACATGTTTAGCCTCATTTACAACACATTTTTAGAAAATTATAAACAATTATATGAAATTTAATGCACTATGCCCAATTTTTATTTATTTATAAGGGAACATTTTTTGTTTAAACATTTCATTTTGCATTGTATCTGAGTTGCTATATAAAGAGAACCTGTGATGTGAGATTTATGTTTTTACTGAAGATTACAAAAATCCTTCATTCCGATAAACTTGTGATACAAATATTAAATTTAATAAATTATTTCTTCTTGCGAAACTCAAATCATGAAGGAAGCTTACGGATACTGTGATCAGTAATTTTTTCCCCTTTATATTCTAATTATTGTTCAAAACTCTCAATAACACGACATCATTCGGGAGTTTTTATTGAAATAAACTTCAATGAAAATAATTTTAGTGTTTTTGGCTTTTTTACTATCTTTCAAATTTAATTAAACTGAGTTAATACTGAAAGTGTAATTAAGCTTTCATAAATATGCATCCAAATATTATTGATATTTTTTTGTGTTTATTGGGTAGTCAAGTTAAAAACATAAAAGACTTTTCAGATTCAGTGAATTTTCTGTTTTTATCTGTGTATTATTGTAGTTTGAGAGCTTAAGAAAATTTTATTAAATGAAACAGAATTGTAGTTTTATGTTTAACCATAGATTTAGTAGATTTTAATATCGCTATAATTTATATTATTCTTATCATTATAATTTATGTTTTACCACATAATTAATAATAAGAGCATTACTTTAATGAAATTGAGTAAACAATTGGCAGCCTTAAAGACTTTTGTCAGGTCTGATTTTGCCAGGTTTAATTCAGTTTTGTTGCGACACCATTCATTAATTCGCATTAAGCTGCAATAGCGAGATTTTTTTCAATCTTAATACTTTCTTTCCATTTTCTATAAACCAATTCAGAATATCAACTTCACTTAAGGTATTCATTAAAAACTACCGAATAATCATTTTAAATTGTGTTTCATTCATTTCCCATTAATTAATACAGCTTTTTCTTATTTATTTATCTAATAAGGTGCATTTGGTTTAATTATATTAAAATAACGCAAATGGCGTACACGGGGCCTTTTGAGAAGTGCCTCGTAGTTTTGAAATAGTGTCAGGTAAGGCGGTAATTCCCCTCCAAGCCTTTGCGCCATACCAGCGGGAGGATATACGATGCTCCACGTCAGCCTACGAACTGGACGAAATAGCTTAGTAACGAGGTGAATTGTTGCACGTATGCAATGCTATGATAGCGTTATCTAATATAGTGCTTTAGTTGTATAATATAATTTATTAAAATTAATAAATTATGGAGTTGAATTCGAAATTATATGATACAATTAAGACTCGTCATCAAAGTTGTCCAGTGTAAGAGCTTTAAATGCATACCAGATCATCATACATAACGGAACGACACTGCAACATTCGAATTTAGAAGCCAAATCTCTGTTACCAATTCAGATTAAATGAATAGAGGGAGAGTACTGAATGATTGAAACGATGAATGCGATGTTCCAGCTAAATCAACTGATGAAAAACTGAAGTAGGTTTAACATTCAATATCGGGCTATTTTTAATTGCTGTTTATATATAACAATGCAATGATTCATTATAAATCAATGCTATAACGGTATAAATATAATTCCTTTAAACCAATTATCTATTTCATAAAGCTCGAATATTTATGGGATAATTTAGAAACGACTACTAAGCTATGCTACGCAAGAGGAAACCGAATTGCAATCTCGATTTCCCAAACACAAAGTCAAAATTCTGCCACTAGTTCAGATATATAAATTAAAATACAGAAAGAATAAAAGAAGCATGTTTGAATCGATGAATAGAATTCCGCTAATAATAAATAGCAATTTGACCTGTCCATACGGACAATCAAATTTCGAACCACTAAGAGACAAATATCGAGCCGAATAACGCCAGCAAATTTGAGCACAAAAATTCGACATAAGGCACACTGCTTCATAAGATAATATAACTGGTAATTTGACCTGTCCTTACGGACATACAAATATCGAGCCACTGACAGTTCCGAAGATCGCCAGCAAATTCGAGTAGAAAATTTATTCACAAATAACACTGTTTCATAGGAAAAAATGTTAAAACAACCAACACAATTTCTCACAATTTCAAATTCCTATACGCACTTTCAAATTTTCCTAAACACAAAATTGTTAATAATTACCAAATAACATTAATTAAAATACAGTCATAAGGAAAATAAAGAGAAAAAAAAAGAAATCTTAAATATATATATATATATATATATATATATATATATATATATATACTATACAGGAAACCACAAATTAAAACCTAAACATGCAACACTCTGCATCACAAGAAAAAGGCTAAATCAATCTATACACAATTCCTTATCATAGTTTCAAAATTTCCTATACATAAATTTAAAGGCTAAAACAACCAACACAATTTCTCGCAATTGTGTTGGTTAATTGTGCAGATTTCCTATACGCACTCTCAAACTTTCCTACACGCAATTTCTTGATAATAACTAAATAACATTAAAAAAAATAATGCTAAGGAAAATAAAGAGAACACACACGCATATATATACAGGAAACCATAAATTTAAACCTAACCATACAACACACTTCACACACAGCACCATAAGAAAAAAAAACCTAAAACAACCTATACACAATTTTTTTTATCACAAGTTAAAATTTTTCTATACATAATTTCAAACTTTCCAATACAAAATTTCATGAGTAATAACTAAAAACATTAAAAGAAAAATAATAATAAAGCAAATAATAAGAAAAAAAGGAAAAAAGAATATAAGAAGCCGCAAATTAAAACGGTACCATACAACAAATTATAAATAAACAAACAACGCAGTTGCGAATAGCATACAGGGGCGAGTAATTGCAATAAATTGTAAAAACATAGAAAAGACCCCATATGATAGCAAAATAAAATCAGTTTATGTAACAAAAACAGCTGTAGTCAATAAAGACAAATACAACAAAAGGGGATTGAAATTATGGCCAATTAGTTCAACATATCTATCAATAACATCTATAAAATACATAAATACCAATCTATCAAATCATTACACAGGGAGAGTAATAAAATTAGTTCTCTACTGAAATGCAGTTGGCAATACAAGCAGCTGCGATTTGAGAAAATATGTGTGAAATTAACAATAGAGCATATATGTTGAATTTAAAGACATTTTTAAATATAAAATATAAATTTTAAAAAATGGAGGGGATTTCCAGATGAAGAGTTTTAATAAGTCCGAAATCGCCCTCTATCATTTTCCTTTCTATTTAAATTATATTTTCCATCTCCAAGTCCAGAATATTTTTAACAATCAATTTTATACCTTTTCTTGATTGGCTGTCCTGCAAAAGTTCTTTAATGGAGCTGCTGTTTTTTTAAAAGTAAGTGTCTCTGATGTCTTGGCATGCATCACATTTAAGGATAGTATATTTCCACAGTTCCTTCATTTTTCCCACAGAAGCACCTTGGACTCATGCCGAAGAATCTGTTTTGATAGATTTTAAATGCTCCGTGTCCTGTGATGGTGACCTGATTTAAGCAAAAATCACCTAAAGCTCTTTTTTCATCAACATTTTCAAATAAACTTTGAACTTGCATACCTTTACTTGAATGATCCCACAAAATGTGCCAGTTTTGCCTAATATTTTTTCTCATTTCCGTTTTACTCTGGTTATTACGATCAAAACAGCTTTAAATTATAGGTAAGTAACGCTTACCTTTGTTTGGTCGTATTTCGTTTGCTTCATACTGGAGTGGCTTTAATCTAATCTGAAATATATCTGTTATGTGGCAGGTATGAAGTCAGGGAGTAAATCTTTAAGAATAAAAATATTTAATAATGATTAAGTTTACATGATTAATTTTACATTTACAAAAGTTAGAAAAAGGCGATTACAAAAATGCTCGTAGCATAGTTGGCCGCCAAAAACGAGAGAGCAAGTAAACAAAACCCCTGGTGGCGGGGAAGGAAAGTTCTCTTCAGTTAAAACTGGTTACAGTTAAATTCAGTCCCTGGTAGTTTCCGACACTGGTGTTTGGTCTCGCAAAAATAAAAATCGATTTCTTGTTTTTAAGTAACTTTCTTAGCAAAATTATTGGCTCTTTCATTTCCTCTGTTACCACCACGAGCCTTAGTCTACCAAAGTAGAACGTTACTGTTAGTATCTTGCAAACTATTTTCTATTTCCAGAATTAATTTCCCATTTTCTTCTAATGACTCTATTGAAACCAAGGCTGATCTTAAATCTGAAATCATATTGGCTTTAGCTATTTGTTATACAATAACTAACTGCTTCTCTGATTGCTACCATTTCGGCGATATATACTGTTGTTACGTTATTTAATCTCCACATTACATTTTCTTTTTCATTTCCATCTTTAACAAAACAACTATTGCACAGCCAACTCTATCATTAATCTTTAAAACGTCATAAAGATATTTATTCCAACGTAATTTGGTTCATTAAAAGTTCTCCAAGGTATGGAGCTGATTTTCCATGGACTCACTTCTGCAGCATAATCAAAGTTTATAAAAATTCCAATTTTTTCTAAATTTTTAATATCTTGCAATTACAATGAAAATAATTTACCTCCATTAAATACCAAAACATATCAAAATAGCTAGCCACGTGCTTGTCAACTGAAACTGTTCATTTCATTACTCAATTAAGCGGATTCTGCGTCAATATAGAGACTGTCCAGAATTCTCAATATTGTATTCTACAATTAGGACACTTCTATGCCACGAACCACTGATATGTCTGTGTCACAACTTCGTGAAACCCTCATCACAACAGCGTCATATCTAATAGAAATGTTAATACCTGTTACCTAATATGCGTAAGAGCTTTATCGATACGTTGATTGCAAGCTTAGAAACGGAGGTATTACCATGAATCATTTCTGTGCAATAGCTATGAGATTTAGTAACAGACGGTACGTATGACACAGCGAACATTGGTTCAGTTTCCTGGACATTTAATTGATAGGCGCAGTAGCACATTCATGCTGGATGCAAAGCGTATAGAATCATATTATGTAGTTGTTATACCTGCTATACAATTGTTATTAAAAAGAAGAAGAATCGCTTCATAATAAACTCAAATAACGATTTCAGTATATTACCTATTAAACCAATAATTAAAATTAATTATAAAAATAATGTTACCTAATTAATAATCATACAATGAAGTACAGAAAGATAATTAGATTATAAACTATTACTATGAAAAAGACAACCCAAAATTGGAATTCCAATAATCAAATGCCAATCGATCATAGGAATCGATTATGTCGCATTAAATTCAAATTTTAAAGGCGCCTAACCTTCTGCGAAAGCCAATTGTTGGCAGAAAGCAAAAAAATATAGGAGTAAATCTCCAATATATATATCAATACAAACACACACACACACATATATATATATATATATATATATATATATATATATATATATATTAGTATTTCATTTTTACAAAATAGTATGTTTGATTTTGATGCATCGCAAAGCTGCTGTTAATATAAATACGAATTTCTATAATTAAACATGTAGCGATTTATAATCACATATCATCAATAAAAACAATAGTGGAAAAAAAGTGAAACAACTATTAAAAACAATCGTTTCTCTGAAAAAGAGAGAACGAACCGTTTTTTCTGCAACAAAATCTTTTTAAAATAAATGAACAGTTATGTTTAGAAAAGAAAGCCTTTTTTACAGTATCATGAATATTTAATAGATGGGGATGTATCACATACAAAGCGGATTGTTTTAAATTATGTAGTTGTTCTACCTGCTATTTTAAAATGATTAAGAAAAGAACACATTATTTTTTCAAGAATAAATCTGAGTAGTTTTTTTTTTAAATTTTTGCGACACAGTATGTTTGATTTTGATACATCGCGAAGATGATATCAATAAAAAACAATACAGGAGGTAAGGACAGTCTATTGTTAACCCTCTGATTGGTGATTTTTATAAAATCTCTATTTACATGCAAAGTTGCAAACATGTTCAAATATCTTTGAACTAAGCGACTATTATTTATATGCAAAGCTTTATCAATATAATCTGATTCAACGTTATAATACTACTAAGTACACATATAATCTTGCGAAAATCAAAGAATGCAGCAGAAAATAGACTTAATTCAAACCCGCGGAAATCGCGGGATAGGAAGTTAGAGGGTTAACTGTTTCTAAGAAAAACAAAGTATGAACCATTTTTTTCTCCACCGAAACTTTTTTAAAAATAGAGATTAGTTGTGTCGAATCAGATTATGTAGTTGTTCTACCTACTATTCAAATAAGATTCAATATTTTTGAAGTTTTCCGCTTTAAGTATGCCGTCAACAGATTAGGAACAGGTAAGATCTCAAAATAAAATCTAATATTTTATTTTTAAACAGTATGTATAATTTTGATAGAAAACAAAACTATTATTTAAATAAACTAAGAAAATACTGTTGAACATATAGTAATTTAAAATCATTTTAACAAAATATTATGTTTGACAAGAGTGGGGAAGGAAAAACTTCCAACCAAAACCTATTAAAACGAAAAGAACACTTCTTTTTCAAAAGAAAAAAATAACAGTGTTTTATCATATTACGGTATTTCAAGTGCGTGAAAAAAAGACTTGTCACTAGACATAATATGACAATTTTAATTTCATAATATCACTTATTTCCATTGAGTGAGAATATTTGTTTTAAATTTAAATACACAATATTTCAGTGCTGAAGAAATTGACATTTTAGAATTAAAAATAATCGTTTGTCATAAAAATTAGAAAAGAACGTTTCTTTTTTAATTAAAACATAAATTACTTACTTATAAAACTTCATTAATTAAAATAAGTAAGCAGCTCTGTTTCGAAAGTAAACGCTTCTTTTTGTGTGTAATAATGCCATTTAGTATTTATTTCGAGCGCGAGGAAAAAAAGAGAAGACTTCGTCCGAGATATTACTTGACTATTTAAACACATTTATATCAGTTGTTTTCATTGACAGAGAATCTTTCTTCTTAAGTTACATACATGTGATTAAGATGTAGTTATTAAAGAAATTCCAGTAGAATAAACTAAGGAAAACACATTAAAACTTTTCCCTAATATATGTAAGTATTGATTATAAAACAAAAGCAATGGATTTTTAAAGCATGAAAAAAAAAGACTTGGCACTATTTATTAATATCAGTTATTTTCATTGACTGAGAGTATTTCTTCTAAATCTAAATAAGTAATCATTCATTGGTGAGGAAAACGACATTTAATCGTTATAAATAATCGTCACTCATAAAAATTAGAAAATAATCTTTTCATAGCTAATGAAATATTATTAAAAGATGTACACAGATCTTCGAAAAGAAGCGTTTTTTTTGTTTGCAATAATACTATATTGTTTGTGTTTCGATCGCGAAAAAAAAGAATTGGCTCTACATATAACGTCACTATTTTAGCATAGAAATATCAGTTGCTATAATTGACAGGGGATTTATCTACTTAAGCTACATTTGTTTAAGATACATGTAATTTAGATATCGTTTTTTTTTTGTTTAACTGTACCAGAATAAACTGTATTGTAGAATTTTAAAGATATTTGAGTATTTATTATAAAATAAAACCAAAAGATTTTAAAACCATTATAATGAAACGAATTCCTGCGAAAATGAATGCCGTCGGGAAAAAGTTTTAGAAAACAATTGGAAAAATATGTAATTGAATATTATGATTCAACCGAACACTTTAATCGGTTTTTTCAACCATCAATTACTTTCAACATACGTTTCGTTTTCGAATTTAGGAATTAACTGCAATGCAGAATATCTATTTAAGTAAATATTTTAATTCCTTGCTCCCATTTTGAACATTTGTATATCCGACATTTTGAACATTTTTTATTATTCTGGTATTAAATGAAAGGATATAGACTTATATTTTGAGATATTATATATTTATAATGATGCAGAATATTTCGAAAGCACAAAAGAGTTAATAACAGGTCTAAAATTAAATTCTTTGTCGTTAACACAATCATGGATATCATGATATATTTTTCTTCCTGATAAGCAATATTCCATAGTTTTCCATGTTTGTTATATTCTTATTTTGTTTTAAATTTCCATTTGTTTTCATGCATTTCATAATTTGCTTTGTAATTATTTTTTCCAATATTTTTTGTTTATTTTATATGAATTTTCTGTTTTCATTTCTAGTAGTAGTTTGTTTTATTCTTCTCAAATAGTTCATGCCATCTATTGAAAAAAGTTTTCTTTCCCTTCTGGTAATTTTAATTATTGAAATTACTCTTTTAATATCTTTCTTCAAATTCATTTTGTCCTGTTTCTGCATATCATAAATAGATTAATAAAGCCACAATTAGACTCGTTCTGTAAATCATGGCATAGCTGAGGAACACGAAACGGGAAAAGATGTTTATGGTTCCTATTCTCTGACTCTGCTCGAAACCAATATTTTTCAGCAATTTATGGATCGATTTGCACTTTAGCAAAGATTTACTCGATACAGTTGTGCTGGATGCTACAAGTTTTTCTGCTTTACCTCTAGGTTAAAAATAAATGTGAAAGTCCTTAAGAAAGGCAACATATCTCTATATTGGTGCAAAAGTATATTTGTGGGTGTATGGTGTAAACAGCCCGACACGCAGAATAATAGAGAATGAAGGTTTATTTACAAATATGCAGGAAAACACGTAACACAGGTACAGGAAACAATAGTTCTTGCACAGAATACCAATCTAAACAGACAACAATTCACAGGTTCAGCACTTTGTTATCTAACAACACAAACAGCCAGCAAATAACTAGTAACGACAATAACTGCACTTTCAATAGCGCTCAGCTCGCCAGCTTCCTAGCTCGCACTGCGGACGAACTCCAAAGACGTTCGCGCTCCAAGGCGATCCCAGTCGAACAACAACAACCCGTCATCCAAGCGCTCTCCTTATATAGTTTTCCGGCAGGCCGTGACGTCACATGGAATGATCTAGCACATTAGAGGCGTATCTTCTCTCCTAATAGAGATATCGAGAAGATTCCAGCACCTTTGAGATCCCATATTTCGTCGCCAAAGTCGCCAAGGTCAGGGGTCCAGACGGGGCTGCTGTCGGTCATCTCATACTTACCCCTGTAAAACTCTCTTCCCAACCATAAGACTCACATTGCTGGGTAGCGATTTTCCATGTTTGTAACAATATATAAGAAACGAATAGGATTCCCACTCCAAGATCGCTTTGACTAACAGCAGATAACTCACTTCCATGTTATTATGTGATCTTGATCCAATAACTTGGACAGATATCAAAAGGATTAGTCTTTCTAGTCACGAGGACATACAATTAAGACTAAATTACCGGTTCGCCGCAGATAATAAATCAGGAATTGTGAACCACACAAAATACACCACATTTCGAAAATCTCAAGCACAGATCTCTCACAAGGAGGTACATTTCGTCATCAGCGATAAGCCTGTTTATCATCCAAACCACAATAAATGGGCTTCCAGGGGAACAGAGATCCTTCTTACTTATACAGCAACTTCTCATCCTCGTTCTCGTATGAGGACTTTATTAGATATACCAAACTAAATGGAATTAGAACCATCATACTCTATATCTGAGTTACGTACGCAGGAATAATAAATAAAAATATTTAGAAAATTGACAATCCATATATTATTTTATAAAAATAATTTAAAAATTGGAGACTCTTAATATATATTCAGAGATCAGTTATTACTTTGCTATCAACTGAGAAAATGCAACTCCAATTCTTGTAAAACAAACCAAATAAGTTTTCCATGAACATTTTTATTTTTATTGAAACAATCAGTCATACGGAAGAAGAAATATTCCAACTGCCCCGATAATTACTTTAAATCTTAATTTTAAGCAGACAGTTACCGCTGTCACTGAAGAGCCAAAACTCTCGAAATAAAAGTTTTTCAATTTAAAATCTTTTATTAATTTAAGGTCCTTTCCACCCATGATTAAAAAAGTGCAAAGCCGTTGAAATAAAGGGCGCTTTACCCAAGTTATTTTAATGTCTGGAAACTGCGCTCCCTTCCACTAACAAATTGAAAAATTAAATCCTATTGTCTCAGGGCATTAATAGTATTTAACGGCAAATAAGGAAAATTTCTACTTCGCAGAGTTTTTTCTCTAACAATTAAAAGAAACAACGCTTTTCATTTAAGTTTGTTCAGTGCCGAAATTAAATGAATTCAATTGTGCTCGGAATATGCGAGCCGAAAGCATCACAGGCAAGTGCTTTAATGGCGGAATTTTTCTATTATTGAGTGCAAAAAATTACGGGCTTTGGAACTAATTGCACAAAAGCGTGCTTATTATCTTCCCAATGTTACAACACAATTACTTCACTGCTTAATGCATCCCTTTGAAAATCACGATAGCTATTAAATTAAGCGCCTTAAATGTTCATTCTGTGTAAATATTAATTACTTTTCCAAAACGCATAAGAGCAATAAGGCGTTTTTTCGGCAAATTTAAACTGCTTTTCAGTGAAAAAATTACTGCGAAATTATTTTAACCGGGATACAAGTCTGTTATGTTAAATGACTTTTAGAAAATTATTCTGTTGTAAGGTTGGGTGACAACTGCTGAAACGCATATGAAGTATTCTAACTTTTATGAGGTAGAATTTTATTTAATATTTTTATGAGTTTCATTGAAAAAATTAGGACTCATCTTTGTATAATAAGCACGGTTGCTGTAAAATACGGAAGGGAAGCACAAAAATTAGAAAAACAAATTTAAGGCATGCTAAATATTGCCATGCAGAATATAAGATTATAATTTTATGATGAGTTCCCATTGATGATTTTATAGCATATATTTAAATAGCATGTATGGCTGCCGTAAATTGCTGAAGAGGAGCTGGAAATCCGTATAAAATATTTAATGAATCTTTAATTAATGTGAATAGCATCATAAAAACAAACGCTGTAATTTCGCATTTTAGAAAATAATTGAAAAAAATTGGTCGTTATAATTTTTCCGAGTGCATTCTGGTAAATATGTGGACATTTTGACGAGTTTATCGGTCATTATTTTCTATAAAATAAAGTAATGGTCAGCTATAATGCTATTATGGGGTTCCTCTATTTTATTATAAATAAACCCCAACGACCATCGAAACGTTTTTTTACTGATTTCCGAATACTTGACATAAAATTTAGAAAGAAAATTAATGAAGAAATAAGGATATATATTTATGGAAAAGATAAATTCTACATGTGGAACTGAAATGATTTTCAATTTTTATTTATAATCTAATTGGCTGCCGTAAGTTGCTGAAGAGGAGATGGAAATCCGTATAAATTATTTGATGAATCTTTAATTAATGTGAATAGCATCAAAAATACAAACTTTGTAATTTCGCATTTTAGAAAATAATTGAAAAAAATTGGTCGTTATAATTTTTCCGAGTGCATTCCGGTAAATATGTGGGTATTTTGACGAGTTTATCGGTCATTATTTTCCATAAAATAAAGTAATGGTCAGCTATAATGTTATTATGGGGTTCCTCTATTTTATTATAAATAAACCCCAACGACCATCGAAACGTTTTTTACTGATTTCCGAATACTTGACATAAAATTTAGAAAGCAAAATTAATCAAGAAATAAGGATATATATTTATGGAAAAGATAAATTCTACATGTGGAACTGAAAGGATTTTCAATTTTTATTTATAATCTAATTGGCTGCCGTAAGTTGCTGAAGAGGAGCTGGAAATCCGTATAAATTATTTGATGAATCTTTAATTAATGTGAATAGCATCAAAAATACAAACGTTGTAATTTCGCATTTTAGAAAATAATTGAAAAAAAATTGGTCGTTATAATTTTTCCAAGTGCATTCCGGTAAATATGTGGGCATTTTGACGCGTTTATCGGTTATTACTTTCCATAAAATAAAGTAATGGTCAGCTATAATGCTATTATGGGGTTCCTCTATTTTATTATAAATAAACTCCAACGACCATCGAAACATTTTTTTATTGATTTCCGAATACTTGACATAAAATGTAGAAAGCAACATTAATAAAGAAATAAGGATATATATTTATGGAAAAGATAAATTCTACATGTGGAACTGAAAGGATTTTCAATTTTTCTTTATAATCTAATTAATACTATTTATTTCAGCCGCAGCATATCAATTATTAATCGATACCTTCGAGCGTACGGTAAAATAATGCGCTATGATTTTGGTTGATTTATTTACTATATTTATTTCCAGACAGTATTGCATCGAAGCTAAATGAGTGCTATTTTGAGATGAACCTCATTGTTAGGAATTTTTGTGAGATGACAAGACTTGCCTATCTGCCTGCACCCTCACACCTCCATACCGAAGTAGCATTTCGCTTGATTTACTTACTATATTTTTTGCTAGACCGTCCCGTTTCGAAGCTAAATGAGTGCCATTTTGGGATGGACCTCATTATTTTGGTGAGATGACTGCCCATTAATCTGCACCCCACACTTCCATAGGAAAGTAGTATCAGGACGTTTCACACCCAGCTACGGACTTAATGTGTACCAGGCCCACATATTGTGACATCAAGCCAAGAACACGCGATACTTAAATGTACAAGCCGAGACTTTATCATCAGGACAGCGCGGCCTGTGTGATTTCGGAAAAGTATAAGTATTGGACGTTTTAAGCAACGTTATAATAGATAACAGAAGAAGCAAATAAATGAAAACATGAAAGTTTCGGCAACAATCTAACGTATCCTCAATAAATAAATATAAAAATTAGAAAAGCAAAAAGAAATATGATGTGAATCGAAAATAGAAATTACGGTTAATTACGTCCCTTTAAATTAGGATTTATCAATCAAAGCCAAGAGTAATTAAGAATGATTTTCCCCCACACCGATTACTTATTCCCAGCAAGAAATATACTGCATTGAAATATGCATTTAATTAATTACATTGTATCTAAATGTATGAGCTTTCATGTTGCTTTTTTTTAATATTTTTATTACCTCTATTCTTACTGCTACTTTTTTATATATATTTGAACTTGAAATCAACCTTTAATATAAGTAAATTAAAGTAAAATTATTTGAAAAAATGTTTGTACTTTTTGTTATAAATTTTTTTAATTTGAAATCTTAATTCAAGGTATATAATTTCTTTCCTATAAAAATCTTTAGTTTTATAAAAAATCTTTACTTTTGATATATTACATGTTAAAATGCTGAATTAAACCAATTATTTTGGTGAGTCTAAATCCTTAAAGGTGTTTATTCCCCCCCCACGAGTTCTCCCATCGCCAACTACTCCTTCATAATTAAGCCGTTGCTGTTATTTAACTGTAGATCACAGATATTTGTGAATTCCATCAACCAATTTTTCTTTCATCCTCAATTTCTGTAGATTTGTTGCAAAATATGTAAAACGCATTTCCTCATTTAATGAAAGTTCTGAAGATTAGTCTAGATTATTTCCGTGTTAAACTTCCTTCACAGATTCTACATTAAAAAATATACACTAGTAGTTCATTTTTACTTGTCATACAGCAATCAACAAAATTCAATTACAGAAACTCTTGCACGCTATATATACTGCCAAGGAGCCACAGATAAACGCCAAATGAAGATATCTCGAATGATTCAAATTCCACCTTGGCAAACGCCTCCGAAACACTATCCAATTGGCATCTATACCATCAGGCTACTCAAACAATCTTAATTACAGACCATAACAATGACAATCCTAGAATAGCCGCCAACTATCCCCATCCGAATCCTCACATAAAGCTGCAATCGAACCGATTAACTTCAAACATTGGTCATTGTATCCGTTTCTATTTCACATGATCTACGTTACGAGGGCTTCCCATAACATGGCACAGGCAATTCGTGTCCTTCTGCATATTCTTGTGATTAGCCAACAGCCGTATCGATTGGTTCATGTAATTAATGCAAGTGGAGGACAGATCTGATAGGAGATTTGTGAGTTGTATCGCTATCGAAGAGCTCCTTTGACAAATGAGGTGGTCCAAATTTCGATACCCCAAACAGTCCTGCGGGCAGGACTGATTTTCAGGTGTTTAGCAGTGAATGAGAGTAGGTTTGAGGTGTTAGACGGAATGCATTGATAGTATAGTGTATAAGGGTAACTGAAGAGATTTAATGGAAGGTAGGAGCTTTCGGAAGATCCTGTAAATGGAACTCGTGAATAGGGTAAGATAATGGGACTATAATTGCCTTTGAGCATTTGTATACTAAAAGAAGTATATTTATAGAAATCAGTTATATTAAGGCTTAAATTATTTCTTTACTAACCTAATGCATGTTAGGTGGGTTGTTATAACCGCATCGAAATTTCTAATTAAATATTATCAGTATTTTTATTTAGCACATTCGCTGCAGTGAATGTGTTATTGAATTCCATAGGGATGATGGCATTTTGGGATAAACTTTCGGGTCGCGGGTTCTATATTCTGTTCAACAAATTATACACTGTTTGTGCCGGGTTAGTGAGGGTTACAGTTTCCGGGATGAAACATCCTCTCGCTGGTGGGAAGTTTAGAGAGCGAATGCCATCTCGCTTGCCATCCTATTTATCAGACCACAGTTTAAACTTACGAAGTTCATAAGAAAATAGGTTTCATAGAGATTCAAAGTGCAATGTTAATCTACCAAAACAGAATGCATTTATTATGGTTATAATCTTGCGATGTATAAAGTATTATTTTTCGGCAAGCCGTTCGTGTTTAAACAAGGCATGCAAAATACAAGGGCAATAACGAGAAAGATTTAATGAAGGTCACGCATTTGAAATGATCAAAGCTTATATTTAATTCAATATTTCTTCAGTTTTTTTTCTACTTCATAAAAATACTGAGTGATTTGCAATATGAATATTATTTTATGAAGAAAGCGAAATTTTCTATTGTTTTACAGAGACTACCAGAGAAAACATCAGTTTGATTATTATGAAAAGAAGTGGAAATACACTAGAATAATATAGAAGTGGAATACTGACAAGTATTCTGTTGTTTTTATTAAAAAAACTCAGTATTATGTGCTCAGAACAATAAAAAAAACTAGAAATTTTAAATTTGGCTATAAAATCTGGATGACAACATGAGATAAGATGTAATGAAGTTTAAAAATTGTTTGGGTTTTTTAATTTTGAATTTTACTCGACGTTTTGGTGGTATGTTCATCTTTTAAAACTTTTAATGCTGTACAGAGCATTAAAATATCCGCATGTTTTCCCTATCTTTTCTACAACTTTTTGCTAATTCTCAAATTCATTTTACGGGAAACATTAAACCAGACGAAAGAAAATCTTACACATTTTTGTTTACTCCAAATAAACAGCAACAAAATCTTCCGAAACGAAGTATCACTACCAAAATCAGGGCACCTAAAATAAATCACATGCCACCATTAGATAAAAGAAGAATTGAATAAAATAAATTTTAAATAGCGTAATTTTTAAGCCATCAATCTCCAAGCCTCCATGTTTAATTAACCTCTTTTCTTCTACGTCCTAGCTTTCTTCAAACTCACCGAAATCCTTTAGAAAAGACTGTTTTGAAGAAGAACAGAAGGTAGAGGCCCTTGCGAGTTCGTTTCTTTATGACGTTGGCTGCTTTTATCGGTATTTCCATCAACTAGCCTCGCTCCTGTCAACAAAAAAGTTACTTATCGAATTAGTCCTTCTGGAGTAAATTGGTGTCAAATTTTCTTCCCTTACAACATTTTATTTACGTCCTTTCATCTTGCGCTTCGGAGATACCGATGAGGAATGACAATCCATGACTATAACCCCACGGCT
>BGPR01002443.1:74543-98667 GCA_013235015.1 Araneus ventricosus | reverse complement strand
ATGTGTCTTCCTAAATGGCAACATCCACAACTTTGTCCACACTGTTTAGAATTATCTAGATAAGAACTGCCTGAAACCATGACACTAAGGTGAAGTTCTGATCCCAAATTGCGTCTTTTTACTTTCATTAATGTAGATGAAAAGCGTAATAAAATTACAGATTTTTGCTCGCACAATGCCGTTAAAAAGGTTTTAACCTTGATCTCCGAGTTGGAAAGAGTTAATTTGTGATACGCTTACTTTTATCTTTTAATGCCGCTTTTTATAGTGCAATAAAAGTGGACTCCTGCAGTTCCTTTCGGAAATTTATCTCGAGTTTGTTACCGGCGACGACACCACGAGTAGTTTATTTAATCAGATAGGTTGTAGGCTTTGGAAGTGTTAATACATTTAGAGTGATAGTAAAAGCTTCCGTTGAAAGACTATTTCTGAGATCTTGGATCTGATTTCACTCTTGGGTTCTTAACTCGTTTCATTCGGAAATTAGCTTTTTATCTATTCTTTTATAAGAGCAAAATGCGCATACTCTAAAAGTCTCGTATAAAAGTTGTTAAGTACATTATTAAAGTAGAATAATAATTTTAATCTGAATCGCAATTTCAAAACCCTATGATTAGTGTATAAAATTGCTCAACTTTTCTGCAGTAAAATGACATTTTAATATAATCATAAAAATTGCAATGTAGTAATATTTTCGAGAAAATTCAATATTATATTTTTAATTTCATGATCATTTATTTCTTATATATAAATACTAAACATTTCTTTAAAAATATGATTTTCTAATATGTACATGAAAAATACAATATGGCGTTTTATTTTTGAAAATCCAATAGCAATTTTGGAAAATTTTAATATATTTGGTTCTTGAGAATACAAATTCTAGAACATTGTACAATAATATGATATCCCAATAAAAATACATATTTATATATTTCTGAAATTTTAATATCTTGTTCTCAATTCCTTAACAGTTATTTAAAGATTTTTTTTGTAAATAAACTGTTACGACTAAGTTATTTAATTCACTGAAACATTTTATCATTAAGGTTCGTGTGTTATCTAACCACTTCTTCAATGCCTTTGTTTAGTTATCTGCATTCAAATAAATTGGATACTGATGTTTTTTAACAGTTATAAACATGATAATATTTTTAAACATAACGATATTTAAGATTTCATGGCGTAAAACTGAATTTCAATATTACATTACACAAACATTAGTTAAATAAATTGATATAATTAAAAACAACAGTTTTGGTTTTCTTTCAACAAATATTTGCTTCACTAGTTATTCTTTTGTAATTGTCGCTTTTAATCATGACTCACTACTTTGATAACGGAAACAATGGCGAAAGATTCAACTATTTCTGATAAACTAAATGGAACCAAGATAATTAACTGTTTTGTACTTTCAGCACGCTCACACATTTTTCGAACATTAACATACGAAAATTAACATAAGTGTAAGGCGCTGAAACACATTTATTCTCCGCATAGACATCATGATTTTCGAAGCAGCTCTTCCAAATGTAGACCAACGTATCGAAACCGACACAGGAGAAATCAGCCTTAAGGTCGTGGAATCACTTCCAGATGGCTTGCTGTAATTCGACATCGGTTCTGAATTCCTGACCTTCCTGGCGCTTCTTTCGAAGATATGATAATCACTTGGTGCTAGATCTGGGATATAAGGAATGTGTTCTGTTCACCGATAAGAGCCTTATTACCTTACTTTTATGCTCTATAAAACCCTCTTAGATGTAACTAGGCGTCAGTATCTTCTGAAACTTACATCTAAGTTTTTTTGCATCTCATCTTCATACAGAGCTTCTTGCTTTATTAAAGTGATAATTATTATTATTGCATAAACTTTTCTTGTTTATTTTACCTGGGGTGAGAAAGCTTCCATCTTTAGAAACTAGTTATTTCACTATTAATGTTATTGCATCTAAATTCATGCTGAATTAAATAAAATTATTAAAGTGTCAGTGATTCAGATCTTTTTATAAAATTTCAATAACCTCCATCACTTTTAAACATTTTCGAATGTGGGAAAACGATTTATATTTCATTCATGAATTGTGTAACACAGCAGGAGAAATGCAAGACTTATTGGATTCATTTTTAATAAAGTATGTCTCGTTTACCACCTATTTTAATTGAAATTTCCCAGTAAATTCACCACAATGTATATAAAAATATTAACTAATATATTCACATTTAATATTCAAAATATTTTCGTATGATACAACGAACGAACTAAAGTATAATTAACTCTTACAAAAGATTACTGTTGCTCATCCGTTGAGGTTTGAATTGTTTTCTAAAATTTGCAAATTTTGCAAAATTTGCAGACAGAACTTTCAGCAAGTAAGTGCAAACCGTTATAAATTTCGCAAAATAATGAAATAAAATTTGCATGTTTTTAGCATGAATAATGCATATAATTAAACAATTGTCAAATATTTTCCATGAGCTTTTATTTCAAGATTAAATCCTAAAATTCAACTGAATAATAAACATTTCAAAAGCCACTATCCATTTATATTGCATTTTTTTCTCGGCATCCGGTAAAAATTAATTTTTCATCTGCTCGCCAGTACAATTTTATTTTTTATGGGCTTTGCATTCATTAATATTATACAAATAAACATTATATTTGCTTTCGTAAAAGCCGAGATACGTTTCAAAAGTCATTACTATATGTTTTTTTCCCTCTAAAACCGAATGTAATCTTCTTATCAAATACCAGGCTTTTGAATACAGATTCTAAGCCTATTTAAAGCTTACTAATTACAGAATGAATAATAGATGGCAAATGGCTTAGGGAAATAACAATTGTGACAGAATAAATCCCTAGTTTTGGAAAGAGTAATTGGTTTTTCATTTTAACAAACAAAAGGTATCCAACTTCGAAAGCGACGACAAGAGACCGGAAGGCTTCAAATTTTTCGAATTTGTTTTCAATCTCAATTCGTTCGGGAACCGTCATGTTTGAAATCAAGAAATTAAATGAGATAATATATGGCAAACAAAGAGCTAGGCGACGTTTTTTGTTGATGCTAAATAGTTAGGATTCGTTAATATTAAAGAAAATACATGGATATTTTATTTCAAATCCCACTTCAATTTGACATAATGGAATTTAAAATGAACAAATTAATCAGACAGCGATAAATAGTTTATCTCAAATTCTAAATATTTGTTCTTATTATTTAACTATTGAATAATGTAGTCATTTGAAAATATGTATGAGCACATTATTTTTTGAATAGAATACGAGTAATATTTATCTGAAAATAGAAAAATATTCTGGACGGAATGAAATTAGTTTTTCAACGAATTTTAAAGCCTCTTGAAACTGCATGCTTTTGCCTTTTTTACATTTCACCACATCATTATTTTACCATTATTATCGTTGATGATGGAATTCCATTGATATTTATGGACTATTTATTTTTTATACCCTATTTTCTTGGATATGATTAAGCTTAAAAACAAATTAGACAAATAAAAATAATTTTAATCGGGAAAACATTTACAGTTAGATTCATACTTCTTTTTTACTTTTATGGTTTCCTGTCTAAGATCAGGCAAAATATCACCTGCAAAACTCAATCTTATTAATAGTTGTACTGTGCAACACATCTACAACATAAATGGGTTATAGAATTATTGAAAAACCCAGATCAAGATTTATAGAATATAGAAATATTCGAGCTGAACCGCATCATCATACAATGAAGTAATTCGTGTTTCTAAGCAACTTAGTATTCGAAGATGTTTCATTTGTATAGCTTGCCCTTACCTTTACCTTACAATCGTTTGACGCTGTATGAGTGGAATTTATACTTCTGCTTACTGACTGCTGTACAATAGACTGCATATCAGCTAATTGTATAACAGCTCATAAACCAACAATCTATTTTGAAGTTAATTCTACCACTGCCCTCAGTCTAACAGTAATATACTAGGATTGCACTTCCCCTGTTGAAACTAATCTATTTTTGTTGCAATCATCAAACTAATTACGTTCCTGCCCCTATTCTGCGAAAGCCGTTTTTTTCAATCTCCAATGGATCACAAAAAAAGAGTAGAGTAGAGAACAAAACGAATATATTACCAAAAGCTATGTTTAAACATGGTTACTTTTTGACATAATCGGCAATCGCGGTAAAGATTCAGGCCTTTTTTCATATCGGTGAGTCAGGTTTCAATTTCCCTCTTCGAAGAACGTTTCCGGCAGTGACGTGAGATGAGGAGATTCAAAGCAACGTTAAGGCCCATTTTTCTGAAGCTATGGCCTCCTAGCCAGTTCATCAATTTAGAGAAGAGATGAAAATCACTCGTCGCTAAGTCGGGGCTATACGCCGGGTGGTCAGAAACGTCCCAATTAAACTGTTCCAGAAGCTGCTGGGTTACACCAGCATTGTGAGGGCGGGCATTTTCTTGGATGAGAGCAACTCCAGAAGTCAGAATGGCTCTTCACAGTCGTCGTAAAGTCTGACAAGAAACAGATACTTTGATCGTTTTCCACAAACTAACCTTTTGCTTGAAATAAGCGAATAACATTGCGCAATTCGCACTTGGCTGGAGCATCAATTCTACCAACCATGTTTACGTGCCAACAGATCAGCTCAGACTGGCCAGCTGGCGTCGGCAGTAGCTGAGGTTATGTTTAGAGACATGCGCAGTCGTCCACCGCCCATTCCCACCTCTTACTTACCACTTGTCTGCCTGTTTAGCAGCTCGATAGGAGGTTGAAAAAAACGACCCTTGTATTTAATCTCTTCACGTATAATGAGGTGGAGTGAAAGTTGGTGAGTAGATAGTAAAATAAGTTGCAGCGTAATGTAATTATAAATAATAATAAGTCGCAGCAACTAGATTTGCTTTTGTCTGAGCCCGTTTTGAAAATACTTCTTAAAATGATGGTGTTTGATTCACAACTCGAGCACTGGAGATCTTAATTTGAAGTTATGCACCCTTATTGTTCTCCACGTGATTGGACAGATGAAGCTAATATCACAAAAGAATTAGACAGATATTTGATTTAAAATTTACTTCCTAAAACTAATTAATGCAATAAAATTCCGGTTCATCGAAATCTGATTTAATGAAGATGAAAATACGCGTGATAAGGCATTATAATTAGATTTCTGAGAAATTCAATAATAGTCATTTCTTTTACTAATAATTTCTGAGAATTATTAAATTTCTCTCAAATATTTTACCATAAGTATACTTAAAATTAGAAAATCAAGCTATAAAGTAAAAATTAGTTTTCAAACAATTTTTTTTTGTTAAATGAATTAATGGAAGTTCATTTATCTTAAAATTTGCTTAAAATGAATGCTTTTAAATGGGAATAAAGATTATTGAAAGGTACCTTTTAAATAAACAAACTTACATTTGCGTATTTGAATCATAATGTAACTCTATAGTTAGCTATCAAAAATGTAACTGCAGAAACTTTTTTTGCATTTTAAGGTGTTTTATTCATTCATTGATTTGCAAAATAGTTGCATTTAGAATAAAATGTGGCAACATTATGTTTAAACATTCCAAAATATTACGGTAAATTCCTTTTTCTTCTTGTTCACAAAGATGTGGCTCGAAATATATTTTGATTTCATTCATCATTTTAAAGTAAAGAATAAAGAAGTGTCATTTCTGCATAATCACTATTTTTTCAAATATAATTTTAGTGGGAAATCTTAATAATTTTGTTTACTCTATCAGTGTCAAATGATAAAAAAAAAGATGCATCTGAATCTTCATGTTAAGTATAAACAAATATTCTTTTCTGAATCGGCTATATGGTTAAAAACCGTTTATAGAAAAACCATTTTAGAACTCTTATTCAAACATAAAGAATGCTATCTCACGATGACGCCATTTTTTCTTCAAGCTCACCATTTTTATTTGTTGTCTTTTTAACTTCAACTAAATTAACATTCTTCGTCAACTGTTGTCTAGAGTCAAATTAAATTTTTCGCATGCAAGATTCTGTTAGAGCTACCTTATTTCTTACCAAGAAAATCCTTTGAAACTGCCAAGAAAAATTCCGTTGGATATTTTCTTAGAACACGGACTTCTAATAGAAGAATTTCCTGAGTATTTAGCGTAGAGCTGTCTTGGTGTAATATTTTTTTCTGCTTCATTTCAGGGTGAGTAATTGATCGTCCTGCTTCATCACTTATTAACAAAATGTACAATATTCTTCTAGCGAGCGAGATTTTTTTCCTTTAGTTTGTTGGATTAGTATTAGGGTTTTGTCTTTACCAAAGGAATTTTAATTAAACATTCTCAGAGAAATTCGAGCGAAGGTGAATTGGCTATCTTTGTTATTTCCAATTAAAAAAGAATGACGTGGCACTGTTTTTCTTTAATCTATATCCAATTATCAATCAAAGAATTTTGTGATAAATAGAAAAATCAAATGCACGTCAATTATTTTAAAGAACTAGCATTTTATTTTAATGCGTTAAGATATATAAATAAACACAGTTAAGTAATTATTAAACCGTTTTGAAAATGTATTCACATTACTTTTGAATGAGAATTTCCATTTAGAACACAATAAATCATCAATGAATAGCATATGCTGTATCTTAAGAATTTTTTATTAATTGACAAAGTATAATTATTTATTAGCATCTGTTACATTTGAGTAAAGAAATTATTATCTGACTTCGTCTGGGGAAGATTCAGACTCATTTTTAATTAATTTTATTAAAACTGAATCTGACTTATCGGAAATCCATTTCTTACTTGGGTTATGCACAATATTTTTAATAATATTTGGTTTTTAACATACCGTCTTAGCTTGTGCAACCCGGTCAGAAATACAACTATAATATATATATATATATGTCACTATTTTAAGTTCACATGAATAATAATAAAAAAAATTTGCCATAAAAATTTGCTTAAAAATTTGCCATAATCCTTTCTCTAATTAATTACATAGATTTAGTTATGATAATTATGCGATAATTATATTGAACGTGTGAAACAGCAGAAATCAACTGCAGAATGAAATATGCAAGTTTAATTTTTCTACTGTAGGGGAAAGTGGGGTAAAACAGGATAGCTAAGGTTTGAAGGCCTGTTGGATCTAAAATATTTAACATAGAACTTCTCAAGTTTTATTAAAATATTCATTGTTTATCGGAGTAAAATATATCTTTCCAGAAAAGTCACGGTTTCATTACCTATTTTGCCAATGATTTTTTTATATAAAAAAGTCAAACTACCCGGTTTTGCCCCACTAGTAAGGTGAAACTTGGTACACATGTTAAGGTTATGGGGAATTAGGAAAACTCGATTTTCAGTGGAAAAGTTGCAATCATTTTTATTTTATATGACATTTTAAGAATATTAGATACAAAATTCGCATGTAAAGTATCTTCCTCTGCGCCAATGCAGCTTTCGTGGGCACAGATACGACAGTTTTCACAATGGAGTAACCCTTCTTCTTTATTTAAATTAGAAACTACGTCGTTAAAATATAAATGATCAGTTTCTGATATGTTTTTATCGTCTAAGGGATGTGGGAACCCTTATACCGACAATCTTAAATTGGCCATTTCGATGTACCTCTTCTGAAAATCTGTTATCTATGCATGTTTGAATTTTTTTGTACAAGTTGAGTACATCTTTCTCCTTGAACTGAAATTAGTTTTTTTTAAACTCAAAAATTTATTTTTTATATTTTTTTTGTGTCAAAACCGACAATGATAAATTGGCCATTTTCTCAAAATCTGTCATAGATGCACGTTTAATTTTTTTATACACGTCAAGTACACCTTTTTCATTATACTGAAGTGAACTTTTAAAAAAAACCTCTAAAATTTATTTTATACAAATTTTTTGTGTCGAAATGGGGTAAAATTTCACTATGTCTAATTAAATATTTTTTAAATTTATACAAAAATTAAAATTAACCAAACGCTCATTTCAGCATAATTAAAAAGGTGTACTTTACTCGTATAAAAAATTTCAAACATACATCTATAATAGATTTTGAGAAAAGGCATATCGAAATGGCCAATTTAAACATTATCGTTTTTGACACAAAACAATTTGTAAAAAAATTAATTTTTGAATTTTTTTAAAAAACTCATTTCAGTATAATGAGAAAGATGTAATTTACATGTATAAAAAATTTCAAACATGCATCAATAACAGATTTTGAGAAAAGGTACATGGAAATGGCCAATTTAATAATGTCGGTATAAGGGTTCATACGACCCTTAGTCGGAGGAATCATCAATATTGACTATCTAATCTTACGCAGCTTGGTGCACCCGGTATTATCCCGAGTGCATAGGTTATGAAAACGAAATAGAACCAGGTAATTATTGGAATAAATCCTTATTGTTTCATAGGGTATAAATCCTTAGTAAACCTATAATAATCTGGACTAAATATAGTTTTTATAATTGTAATGATTTTTAAGTAACCATAGTTTAAAATCAAACAAACATTATAAAGTTGCCTAGTTAAAACAAATAAACCTTCCCAGAATCAGGTAATTCAACAGCTACAAAACGCCACTAAGATTGTTCTTTTTTCTTGACTAGTAGAGGGTAATTCCGTATCTGTCTAATGTAGAGGAAAAATAATAGCGGCAGAATGAAGGGTGCCCTTTTTTACCCCACTACCCGGTTTTACCACACTCTTCCCTACATCTTTTCGGAAAAATTGGGACAGAAAATGAAAAAAAGACAGTTTTTTCCGTTTTAAATTATAGATGGATATATTGAATCATTTTAAAGTGGAGTTCTGACATTTTGTCGTAAAAGCCATCATAAAAAATTGCTTATAAAAAGTAAATATGTATGATGTTGTTTCTACTGTATTTTTATAGTCTATTAATTAATTGATTTATGAGTAAAAAATCTCAAATATATTTTATTTATATGTATAAATTAGTTATGAACCGGCGATGCTGTACTTTGAGTTCAGCAGTCTCAATTTATTATTTTTTATCTACCTTATTTGAGGATGATTAATCGATCGTCCATCATCGTAACTAATTCGTAATATCTCTTCTTGCGACTAAGATTGTTTTTCTTTCGTTTAGTTTCTTGAATAACTGTAGAGATTTATTTGTTTATCAGCAAAAGGAATTTTAATTGAAAATTCCAGACAAAGTTCAACCGAAGGTGAAATGATTGTCTTTCTGATTTACAATTAAAAAAAAGATATAGCAGCGTTGTTATTTATTCAACACTCAGTTATAAATAAAGGAATGTTTCTAATTAATAGATCATATGGAGTTTTAAAAGCAAAATATTTGGTTACTCGTATTCTTGTATAATTAGGTATCCGAAAATTCTATTAGAGCAAATTAACTGAAACATTTATTTTTTTAATGAAAATGTTCAATACGAAGTCCATAAATGATTTTAAAATGACACTTTATGTATCTTACGCGAATTATTCTCAAACAAAATTGGATAGAAGAAAAATTTTTTATATGTCTACAATTTTGATATCTAGAACACAATACAAATTTCGTTTATCATGCTTAATGTGTTCTTAATTTACTGAGGGCGCATACACATATTCGTAACCTAGTCTTAAACTACAGGCTTTCACATCTGTAATCCCTTCGTTTCCTGTGACCTCGCAGATATGACTTTAATTCCAGGAAGTGCTACTTGGGGCTCGATAAAACAAGATTCCTTTTATCTTCATCAGAGATGAAAGGAATCAAACGCAATCGTAGTATTTCTAGTATATTTACCCTCCATTACTCGCCTGGAGTATACGCCCATTAGTTTTCAACATGCTGCGCTTTAAATCCCATTAATTATTTAGAGGTCAAAATTTCCGTACCTGTCTTTGAAATATTCAGGAACAATATCGCGTAGTCATTCAAATTCAAAATGCTTGTGCACGGCAAATAAGAGAACACAAATACACACGAGGGACAGGTGAATCCTACGTTCCAAACCGTGTAACAAAAATTGGCAGTTGGCCATTCTTCTTCTTTCGCTGAGAATATGGGGGACCCCCCCCTCACCTAACGGTATAACAAAATTAAACGCGCCTAACGGAGGGTTGATATCAATGCTTCCATAAATCAATCTCTGACATGACCAAATAGTTTGATACGAAATCCTAAGTAGCACGACTCAGTGGATCGCATTCCTTGCTTAATAATCTTCTCCTTATTAAAAATAGCTTAACTAGGTTAGAATTCCACTTTTAGTTAATAAGACGGCAAATTTTGTTGAAGGGCAGTCAGTTGTCTGAACCGGCAACTTATTTTCAAAGTGAAATAACGCTTGACATATGCTTAAAAATCGTATCTAAGGCTCAAAAACACGAAAGGTCTGATACGAAATCAGCGCCCACACCTATTACATGTTCGCAATAGCGAAGAGGCTTTTGAGAACTTCTTAAGGAATCCGATATCAATATTTGGCTCATTTTATATATGCAACAGACTCCAATTTATTTCATTTAATGTAAAATGTTTTTTTTCTGTGGCATGCAATACATATAATTTGCCTACTTACGCTTATTCACAGTTTTAAAATAAATTTAACCCGGTAGTACGCGCATCGGGCCTGTCAGGCCCGGAGGTTGCAAGAATTTAGTATAGAAAAACTTCTCGATTTTTCACAGTAGCTGCATCCAAGGTCATTTACTTTCTGACCGCAGGTAGAATTTAACGCCATTTCTTATCTCAGAAAACATATGCTCTGGCCTCGGAATCCCGATGCTCTCTTTCGCGTGTCTTTGTAGGATTGCAGTGGAGAACAGATAAATCGCGACAAATTATCGCTATTTTGGAAATGAATATGAAATCGAAAGATTGGAAAACTTTTAACTGAACTATCAACTAATTAATAATCGAATAATGAAGAAAATAAAGATACTTTTTGCGAATAGATTGTGATCGTAAGTCGAATTCTAAAGAGGACGATGAGTCGGTTATTTGTGAATCCGATATTTTATAAAATTATTTATTAAATATTTTAGAAGAAAGCTTGGATTAAAAAATGCTGCAGAAAACAGGAAAAGGTTAGAAAGCTAGGAATTATAAAATGGTGTTAAAAAGAACCACGCAAAAATATAAGAACTTTTACGCTCAGCATTGTCATGACAGCCACAAAATACTATTGGTGAAGCAGAAGTTGTAACATCGGTTCAAAATTCTTGGGCCTACTTATCGATAAGACAATAATATCAATTACTGTTAAGTGCATCAATACTTATATCCAGGCGATTTCAGGTAATTTTGGACAAGAAAGCCACGCACTGCTCATAAGTACTTCGGAAGCATAAACATTTATTTGTATTCCTTTTTTCTTTATGTACAGCCCAAAAGAGATTTATCTGAAAGTTATTTTTTACATTTTATACAGTGTATATTAATTCAATAAATTTCTTCTGTTTAAATAAATGTAATTTCCTGCGCGTTACAAAAAAACAGAACCCCGGGCCTACGAAGCCTGACGCGCGTCCTCGAATCAATGCAAGGAACGCGCATCCTCGCGGGTTAATATCTAACCGACAAAATCAAATTTAATATTCAGAACTCAACTCCTGGAATATCTCCAACCATCAAATTCTCCCAAAACAGCGAATTTTCTGCATTCGGGACCATTTCAGGTAATCTCTTTTTCATAATCGTGTTTCTGACCACATTTTCCATTGATTGGAGAAGTTCGTAATCCAATATTAAACGAGAGCCATCCCCCAAAATTTACTATTTCTACGGCTCTCAGAGCCTCGTAATCCATTACCTGCTGGTGATTTAACAGCGAAGAAAAGAGTTAAATTCCGACAAGTGTTACTTTAATTGGAGCCTCGGCGAAATTTATACGTATCTGGGGTAAAAGGAATCAGAAGCAATATCGAGAATGGGTCGAGACAAGGTTTGTTAGATAGGAGATTTGTTGCTGTAAACGGTCGTGTAAGGTTTACGGTTGGGGAAGCTTTATTGGCCCACAGTTACGGGAATGTGAATACTCCATTTGACGTTGAAAATTACGGCACTACGGTTGAAAGATTCAATTTGGGGGTTTTATGCAAATTAATTTTGACATCGGCTTGAGAAATGGGTTAAGTGCTGATTTTAATTTCAAATTTGGAATCAAGATATCTGCTTATGGTGGCTTCAAATTAGCCAGAAAGTCTAAATTGGAAGCTTCGATCGAAATCTTAATCATTTGCTCCTTTAAGAACGATGGATTCCATGAATAGCAATCACGTAAATAAAGAATTGAGAGATGATTTCTCATCTCCAAATAAGAAGACGTACTTCACAGAAGTGCTAAATAATTTCAAAATATGAATGATCGAAATAACTAGTTGCCTAACTAGTTTCAACTGGTTTTTGAGTATATTAACAAAACAGCATTTGAGAGTATATCGTTCATAAACGAGTGACATTCGGAATATATTTTATTGTTCAACATGATATAAATACTTATTATTTATATTTATATTTATTTGAATAAAAAATAGTCATTATTTATTTTCTTTAACGAAAGTGGCTTTTTGTAGATTAAAGACCAAACGGTTTAATGCAGATCACATAGTCTTGATTTCTTTTTTTTTAATTTTGCAAAATTTTTCATACGTCCGTATAAGTTTGACTGAACAAAATCAGACTTCGATAGTTAACTAAGACGTCCGTTTGAATGACAAGACATTTTCTGTGACACACATTCTTAAAGGTCTGTGGTATTGTATATATAGTTTGTATATATAAATATATATTTTAAATTTAACGGATATTAAAATTAACTTTATATTAAATAATTCAAGACTTTTAACATTTATATTCATTTAACTAATAGCTATAGTTTAATAAGATTGTAATATTATTGCATATGTAATGATAAAATATTTTAATTACTTCATTCCTTTCTTAGTATTTATAAATGAGGCTTAATTAAGCAATTTTAAATGATATTAAATTATATATAAATTATCGAGCGAAACTGATAATTTGAAATCTATTGAAGTAGACATGCCTGAATTTTGTATTTTGCAGTAAAATTTCGAAATATTCAAATATTGTAATGATATATTAATGTAGTGATAATATTTAAAAAATATGATTATTAAATTTAAAAAGCGTTATATTAAAATAGGGTAATTACGGGAGAGATGGACCACGTTTTTTCTTCTCTCTCTAAAAGCCATATATTTAAGTATATTTTACTTTTAGCAGTATATATGTATAGTGTATGATGTTTCTTAAAAAAGTCCTAATCCAGAAGTTCATATCTTTAAAGGAATTTCTTTTGTAATTTTTTAAAATTCTTACTATGTGGTCCATTTCACCCGTACTACACCGGGTGGGATGGCCATATGAATGGGAGAAATGGATCACGATAAAATATTGAAATAATTGCACATATATTAAATCTATAAAAGTTTATTTTCATTAAATAAAAATTAAATGAACTTACTTACAATTAAATTAACCAATATTAAGTATACATGAATTATTATTTGACCTTTTTATATAGTCCTATCAAAATTAAATTTGTTTCTTGAAATCCTAATATCTTAACAGATTTAAACATTATTTATGAAAATGTTTTATATTTTATGAATTAAGATTGTTTTCAGTAACTTCTTCCTTGCTATTTAATTTCTTCCAACAATTATCGCATGTTACTTCAAACCGTGAAGCCAACCGTGTTCATGAAGCCAACGCAAACAAGATACAAACTGTAACCAATCTACTTCTTGCTTCGTCTCTTTGTAATTTTCGCCGCATCCTACACTTTCGTTTTCGTTCCAATTTTCTAAATAGTCATCCTCGTCTAACACTTCTACTACTCACTTCAATTACCACTATTCCTCTTCCACTATTTCACCAGGCTTATTATTCAGCTGCAGTTTCCAGTTTCGTCCATATTAATAATACAAAGGGGCTTTTCAGAAAGATCATATTCCTTAAATACACCTTCGAGGAATTTAAAATATTCATACATAGTTTTTCTGTTCAATCCCTTTTCTCGAGCGACTGATACGCCTTATGCTTTCCTTATTGAGAGTGTTGGATTTCGAGTAAGGAATGGTTATAACCAGTCATAACCAGCCTTTTTGGCTTCTTTATTAAAAGTATGAGGTATCTTAAGTTTCCCCCCTAGTTTGTATGCCATAGACCTTACAAAGTCTTTACACGGTGTAAAACCCCGGTTCTGTAGTTTATTTATATGAGCAAGAATTTTGTTTTCGTTTTCGCAGCAGAATATTGATTAAGGGCCTAAAGAACCCTTGGTAAAGTTTTGTGTTTTAATTCTTCTCTTTAAAGTAGTTTTAGGAATGCTAAAAGTCTTTGCTGCTTGATTGACACCTATAGTCTTTTCTTCAACGGCTTTAATAGCATTTTTCAAATTATCTTGAGTCCATTTCCCGCGTGTAGACGAACCTTTTCTAATATCGGTAGTCGGCATTTTCTGAAAAAAAGGAAAAATACAATTCCTTAGTGTTATAAATTCATCTGTTTAAAAAGCTAAATTTGAAATTAAAGATTGTATGATCCATCTCTCCCGACAGAATACCTAGTCCATATATCCAGACAGAAAACCAGTTGCATCTCTCCCGACAGAAAACCTGGTCCATCTCTCCCGACAGAAAACCTGGTCCATCTCTCCCGACAGAAAACCTGGTCCATCTCTCCCGACAGAAAACCTGGTCCATCTCTCCCGACAGAAAACCTGGTCTATCTCTCCCGACATAAAACCTAGTTCATCTGTTCCGATCGCCTAGGTGATAAGTATAATCCACCCGACTCTATACTGTAGATATTACGTCGCCATTTTAAGTTATTTAGAAGCCTAAATTTTCCCCGAGATTACATCATTAAAACTAAATATATCACGTATAAACCAAAACCTTTTTATGCATAACTATAACCATATGAAAAAAATATTTGACTTACCAAAAGCAATAATGATTTTTAGCTGAAAAAATATTACGTTTTTTGAGAGGCAAAAAGTTGCACCCCGTACAAAATATCTTTAAGTGTCTGACTGAGATAGTGGGACGTCGCATTAACGAAATATTTGAGTGGTCCATCTCACCCTGTGGTCCATCTCTACTAATTAAATAATTTAAACTAGTTTTGCTTATTATATATATTTAAGAATTAGTCGACTTTTGTCACTTCAGCTAAATGTTCTGTAGGTTAAGTGGTTGTCGTCAAAATATCACGGACCCAAAATAATGTCATGAAGTACTGCTGAATTTTTCCAAAACGTATTTCAGAAGATTCTACATTTCAGTGCTCCACGCAGTACATGAAGCACAAGATGCTCTGAAATACTGTGTGATGTTCTATATAATATTTCTTTTTCCTATGCGTAATTATAATCATTCCGTAGAACAATCTTTTGTGTAGGAAGGCTAAAAATATATCTTAAATACACATGAGCGGTGAAAAACTTATACAATATAAATTTAAGCAAGAATGGTATAAAATGTACGAGGCGTGTCCGGAAAGTAAGTACCGTTTCGTTCTACCGCCACCGCAGCTCTAGTGTCGCAGTTCCGCGCATGTGCACACGTGTCTCTGGTTCATTGTCTGTTCACTGGCGCCATTGCAGCCGGATTGTGTTGTGTTTACATGCGTCAGTGAGCGTTCAAAATGTTTAAGACGACTGCCGATCCCGCCGACTGTGAAGTGCGTTCTGTAATACGGTTTTTGAACGCAAAGAAAATTAAGCCAGCTGAAATTCATCGTCAACTTGTAGAGATTTATGGTGAACATGTAATGACTGATGGAATGGTTAGAAAGTGGGTTCGACAATTTAATGATGGACGCACCAATGTTCATGACGAAGCACGGAGTGGGCGACCTTCTGTTGTCAATGATGGTTTGGTTGCAAAAGTGAATGAGAAAATTCGTGAAAACAGACGGTTCACAATAAGAATGCTTTTTGATGAGTTTCCACAAATTTCAAAAACTGTTTTGCATGAGAATGTCACAAATCTCTTAAATTATCGTAAATTGTGTTCCCGTTGGGTTCCGAAAATTCTTACGGATGTCCACAAAATGAAGCGACTTGGCAGTGCTTTGAAATTTCGTACCCGATGCAGTGAAAAGGGCAATGAATTTCTAAACAAAATTGTGACCGTTGATGAAACTTGGGTTTGTTTTTGAACTTGAAGCGGGATTTTAGAGGTAGGCGCTTTGACAGCGATGACGACGCAAAAAACGGTGTTCAGCAATGGCTGTCTTCACTGGCAGCATCTTTCTTTGAAGAGGGTATAAACAAGTTGGTTTCTCGCTATGACAAATGTCTGAACAATGGTAGTAACTATGTAGAAAAATAGTTTACGAAATGCTCTTTCATGTGAAAATAAATTTTGTTTTGAAAAAGCATTTTTTATACGAGTTTCTCCAAAACGGTACTTACTTTCCGGACATGCCTCGTACATAAATGCATTTTTAAATCTTTTTAATGTACTAATCAGCAGAATTTGTTGTTTTAATTTTTTCTACTTTTAAACTTGAAATCTATTGTTTCTCAAACTCAACACCATGAGGCAACATTGGTATACAAAACTTAATTAAATTAATGATTAACTGATAATTTAGTTCTGAAAAGATTAAAATAGTGTATTTTCGTCGGTAATACACGAGTGTGTAACATTTCAGTCCTCAAGAACACTGGTGAGTGAAAAATTGATTCTAAAATTCCATCTTTTCAAAGACGAAGCAAGTCGAATTTTAAAAAAATGTTTTTAAAAAATAATTGGAATATATTATTTTAAATATACATATTTAACTAATAATTGATATATTCTATTCCTAATAAAGAATAAATTAGTAAGTGTTTGGCTCCCATCATTTATATGAACTTTTACACAAGAGTTTAAAGTCAATGAAAACCATCACACCATTTCAATATCTAAGGTCTTGCAAAAAGTACAACGCTTCAAGTAGAATGCAATAAATATAAACCATCTTAATTTAATTATGAGATTTTACGCCGCATTACAATTCTATAAAATATTTATATAAAGAAATGCTGCTACATATAAGATTATGACTTAGATTGGATTTGATTTACCAGCAAAAGAGGGTCCACATATCATTATCAGTTGTGCTTTGCATTCCTTGAATAATCAAAGTAATAGAATTTTATAAATCCTAATGCTTAATTCGTGTAATTGAACTTTGCAATCTATTGATATCTATTTTGGGATCTATTGCTATCTATAGCTTAGATTTTTTAGGAATGCTAAGCACTAATAATACCGATGTCGAAGTGGATTTTGTTAGTAAATAAAACATACATTTGTAATAGACATTCACCAAAAAGTACTGAAATAAAAACTAATTCCTAGTAACAAACAGTCCATTTTTACAAGAGATCAGATTACTAGTGAATGGAAATTGGAAGGATGAAAAAGACCAATGCCTTTTTATGTGTTTATTTCTTATTAAACCAATTTGATGATACATTAAGTATTGTATGTTATGAAAGGAAAACAAATTCCTGATTTTAATCAAGAATTTTCCTCATTTTCAATCAACCAACTTGCAAACTGCTTAGATTTCAAATCTCTTGAAAAAGTTCTTTTTCGAGGCAATCTGGGTTTTAGCCAAATATGCATGTCTCCTTTTTACCTTAATTCTGTTTTAGAAAAAAATACATGACTGCAGCAATCATATTTTTGAAATGTTAAGATTAAAATATGTATTAACTTTGTCTGAAAAAAAGAATGAACTCAAAAGCATATAAAGCAGTTTATCGATTATTTTGATATAGAAATATAAGTTTAGCACGAAAAATAAAGTTTTTTAAGTACTATTGTTTACAGAAATTTTCTTAATTTTGCGAGACAATCTGTATAATTTAAGTTCCAGGAAAATACTTTGCATTGAAGAACTGTAAAATTTACAAAATTTCAATGATGATGTGACATTGTTTTTATATTAAAGAATCAGAACAAATAGCTTAAAAGCTTGGAAAAAGAAACACAGTTCAAATATTCGATCGCATCATAAGCCTTAGGAATTGTAATTATTTTTTATGATTTAATAACATAAAATATTCACAAGAAGTAATTCTTTGACCAAAAATGCTATTTTTATTGCGAATAATCCATGATTCTCTATAGTTAACGCCAAATATTAAGCATCTTCAAGACCCACATAATTATGTTTTTTTGTTTAAACAATCAAAAGAAAGAATAAATATTATTTTCATGAATAAAGACTAATTGATATTTCAAACTTGCTTAAAATGACAACGACTCTTAAAAAATTAATATAACTATCAGTACAAATCTTAGGGCATTGAAACTGAATTTATTATAAGCTACGAAACGTTACATTCGACATTAAAAACATATGATAAAATAATTTTTTTATAAACTTCAAGTTTTACAAATGCTGTGTCTCTAATAAAGAATATTCTATTAAACTTCTTTGAGAATATTCCATATCAACATTTCAAACATGTAGTATTAATAAAATTAAGATATTTGAAATATCATCTTTAATATGCAGAGCTCATTCATATGCATAGAAATTCTGGTTCGTCTTATATAACAAGATACAAAGTTTGCCATCATTTTCGAATCTTTTCTCGTAATTCCTGAAATTTCATTAAATTTCTTGAGACAATGATTTAAACAAAAATATAATAATATGGGTGGCATTACTTCAATAAACTATTCATAACTATCTTCGGGATAATGTAATTAAATTTTTCTTTTCTGTTCGTATGTAGGAAGTGTACTGTTTTGCATACATGATAGCATAAAATATAAACTTCATTAAAGCTGTCTCTGTGCCAGAAAGTATATTTTGTAATAAGAAACAGCTAAAATAAATATTTGAGTAACATGCATGCGCCTCCGGCATATATTAATTCTATACTTCTGCCATAAACTTCTGTACAATATGTTTTGTTTTAATGCATGGAAAAGCCAATGTATAGTTCTGAACATGTGTTTGAATTATTGCGTATATCATTAGCATGATTTATATTCTAGGAAGAATAAATTAATATTGTCTGTCTTCTTATTTTTGCATGTTTATAAGAATTTTATTTTTTGGGTTGTTTGTTGGTCATCAGGCATATTCTTTTTCATCTCGAGCGTGTATATAATCCTATTTCTCCAAATATGATTAAATCTTTCATTTGAATAACAGAAACACTAAATTTTATGCTAGGGTTTTTTCATTAAGTAAAACTGTATCATACTAAATTAAATTAGTATGCTTTGCCATCTAAGAAGGCCTGAAATATATTATTTTTTTGCTTCAATTTTATATATATTTATTCCTAGTCATAAATTTATTCAAGTACAATAAATTTACTTTTCGTTAAAATTACGAAAACTTACTTTATTTAGTTAAATCAAACAAAATACATAATAAATCAAAATTTTAGTCATGATTTAAATTTTCTATCTTACACATATTATTCTGCTTTAGTCTTGATTTTGATGAATGCTTTCTGAACAACGAAAAACAGTTATTTTACCTTAGAAATTCTCTAAAATTCCTGAAAAGAAACTTTTTTAGGAATGCATTAACATTCTATATAAGAATAAATTATGTTTCAATATCACACAAGAGGCAATGATATCAAATGAATCCAATTCTTAATAGAGTGAATTAAGGTACCCGACTGGTTTAAAATCGTCGTTTTTGATGAAATTATCAAAAAACGTTTTATGACTTAATTTTGTAGCCTGTTTAACCAGCTTTCTAAAACTGTCTCACTTTTTACTCTACGTGAATTACAAATGGAGCTACAGATGTTTTATTACCGAACTGTAAGCATTATTTTATATTGCATGTAAACTTTAAATGTGTTTTCTGAGAAATGATATTTTTGATGAAGACTGTCGACCGTAACAATGATTTCTCAAAAAGTTATTCAAGTATTGATATGAAATTTTCTGAAACTGTTTTCTGTAATATGCTTGATGTTTTCCTCTAAACACTAAGGTCAATTTTAAAATCAAGTATTATTTTGAAGTGCTTAAATATAAACGAAAAGCATTTTTATGAAAAATTATCAGTTTATTAACTATGTTCAGCTATATCTCAAAACTATTTTAAAGTACAAGAAATATTTTAGAGCATAACACAGATAACTGTCATAACAATGTACTCCTACAAGGATTTAAGTATATTTAGAATATGATTTTGTCTATGGCTGTTAGCGTAAGGCAAATATTTTATTCATTTTTCTTCAAATTTCTCAGTTTATTTAAAAAATATTATTTTGAAAGCCTAATTTTACAATATTTTCATAGTTTTAAAACATATGCAGTTGAAAAATAACATTAAAAATATATATAAGTTATTTTTCAAAAAAATGTCTCCAAACACAGTCGGATACCTTAATGTTCACGGATACAAATCAAATTGTCCATGTAAACTAAATTTGAGAATATATTGCGAATTTTGTAGAAGGAAAATTGACTTGATACCATAGAAAGGCGCAAAACAGCCTGTTATTAAATGTCATTTGACGGGCAAAATACCTTCATCATAATACTTCCACGTGGCGTTGGTTGTTTCCATTATGAACACATGGTCATACAATAACAACTTTCCAATAGATCAGAATGAAGTGTTTAATATCATGCGTAAGACAACGATAAAAATTGAATCCAATTCTTAATGAATGCGCAGATCAATTAGTCGAAGAAGCCATCACAAAAGGCGACCTTTTTCTTTCTCCCTAAGCCACTTTCCATCCTGAAATTTGAAATAAGGTCAGTTGCTTTAAGCATCTAGCAAGACAACTGGGATAACGGAGAAACGGGCGGCAGTACTTACGAAATGGTGCCTATAGGGTCTCAAACAAGCCATTAGGATGGAGTAGAGAGGAGCTAACGTTCCCTCCATACCTTCATCGCTTCAATCTTCGAACACATGACAATTTCTCGTGCGGAGAAAAAGGAGATCCAATGCACTATGCCACAAAATGCCCGTTAACCCTCTCCTGGCATTTCGAAACTCCTACAGTGCAAAATAAATGACAAAATGGCTAAAAAAATTCTCACGAATAACTTATCAAGAGCCCGTCTTCGACTAGAACAATCTTATTGTAGAGGAACATCAATGAGCATGCATCCACCCAGACTGACACACAGTTCTGGCAAATTTTGACTTTTTTATTTTTCTTTTATTATTTTTTTTATTTGTCACATTGATTCGTTTTCCGTGTTGTTCTTATGTTTGTTCTTCTCCAGTGTTTTTTCTTTTTCTCAATATCATTTGTTTTTGTCCCTGTTATATGTATTTTCTTTTAAAAAAATCAAATTCACCTCCATCCTTCTAAACCGGAAAGAAGCCAAATGGCTCTAAACACGGGGATGAAGGTGGTGTAATGTAAAAATTGTGTTATTTAAGGTTCACGTGACACAAATCAACTGTTCCAAGCAAACTGAGTTTGCACATACAATGCGACTTTTGTAGAAGGAAAACTGACTTGAAGCCACACAGAGAACGGTGTAAAACGATATGCTATTAGATGTCATTTGGTGGGCAAGGTTACTTTATTGTGAGCCTTTAGAGTTACGTTGGTTATTTCAATTATGGCCATACAATTACAACTTTCCAATAGATCCTGTTTCACTTAACGTACTCATTTGAATGTTTAGAATTAATACTAATGTTAATAAAATAATCAGTTGGTTGCTTAGAACTGATACAACTCAGATGGTTGGGATCTCATGACTGGAATTTTACAGTTACTAGGAAAGAATGTTGGTTCTTAGAACATGCTATGATCTAAGAATCTCTTCAAATTTTTAACTTGGTAACTTGGGCAAAACGATACTGTTTTTAAATTGCAGGATTCAAAAATCCTATTATTCCTCAGGAACTTTATTCTAATTTAACTAGAAATTATCAAAATATTGCACTGACCATTGCATTCTAACGTACACAAGGAATATTAGTAAAAAAAATCATTTTTCATAATTTTTCAGAATGAGAAGGCGTTTAGCAGCACATATTTTCCTGTTTTTTTAGAATTAATACAACTCATATTGCCGAAATTTCATTACTGGAATTTTACAGTTACTAGAAAAGATAGCTGATTAAACACTATGGTCTAAGAAATGGCTCAAACTTTGAATAATATAGCTGGGAGACGCAGTATTGTTTATTGTAGCCCGTCAGTGTTAGCAGACTACACCTGGAATGCCACACTTAAAACATCTGTTAATTCCTAAAAAGGAAGAAACGGCTTGACTTCAGCTAACATCCACGCTGTTAACATTGACATGTGTTCCTTCCTCCTGGGAAGATTTGGAGAGCAACTGCTCTTCTTGAATCCTTAAGAAATTATAGGTCGTACTAAAGTAAACAACATGAAGTTATATTTTAAAAACATTATGACTATTAAGAAATGAAATAATGTAAACATATCACATGAGACTGAATATAATTTTAGTTTCTTAGCGACGATTGGTTAAAGAATCTATAACATACTAGGTGCTAAGTGATGATGTCTGAAATCTCAATGTAATATTTTTATTTTACAACAAATCATAATGTAGGCAAAAGGAAACGCTATGGTACATAAGGAGAGACAGCGATTTTAAAAGATTAGCAGCATTAGAAAAACATTTTAAGAATATTGCAGAGAATTTTAATCAAAACATCTTTGAGCGTATAGAATGAAAATCTTTTATTTTTTTAAATAATTATTTTCCATAATATAAATCCATTAACTATTCTTTTGAAACAATCTGTTACATCAAAAAAAGAAACTTCCAGATTGGATTTTCCCCTGTCAAATAAGAAAGCAGAAAGAAGAATAAAAATGCATTATATTTTGAATAACTGTGTTTCTTTAAAATTATAGATTTCTTCTGCTGGAAAATCATGTCCAGATTATATTGTGTTATAAACAGGTACATTGTGTTTTTCATAATTAGAAGAATATCTTAACAGTTAGTGCGGCGCATGTAGCCTGTGTTGCATTCATATGCATGTTCACAGATTTATTTTAATAATAGTTAATATATCTGGCAAACCTGAAATAATTAGGAATTGATATACTTCTGTTCCGAAGCAAACAAAACATTTGCATTATAATTTACACATTATGTAATAACTAGATACTAAGAAATAGATCCTATATATAATATATAGTTCCTACATATATAATATGCGAGAAATGTAATATTTTTACTTATCTATAAGCTTTGTGCGAAGGATCTGACATCAAATAGACAATTTTTTCACAACACAACACAATGAAACATTAGGTATTTGCAATGGCTGCATTATTTACCTGAAAGCAAACATCACTTGAAGTAAACTTTATACACGACATACTCAGATATTCACGTGATGCGCTTCAAGTACCCTCTTGAGGTTGCTACGAGGAAATAGAAGCCACAGAAGACACATTCAGAATTTAATATGTGTTGACGGACTTCTGAAAAGATTCAACGAAACCCCGCTGCTTCCAATTAATAAGACAGTTATTGGAGAAAGGGGGCAATTAGTAATGTCTCAGATGTCAGGGATTAAAGATGAATTAAGGAAGATATAATTATTAATGGAAATAATTAACATGCCTACAAAATAAAGTAATACAATTTTCCCTTTGATTTAAAGATAAAAGAAGAGGCTGCCTTATGGATTTAAATAGTAGTTATGAATTTCCTTTTAAGAAAATAAACAATGACAGAAGGAAAGCATTTACTTACGTAAACTAGCAAAGCCATCGAATACATCAGCTATTATGACAACAAGTCGGTTGTCGATAAGTCAGATGAAATGTATTTTGAATTTCAAAGAATTGCGGCTACTTTAGCCTAATAATTGATTAAATAATATCGACTTCCAAAGTCAGGGAAAGTTACCTGGCTTTTTAACCATTAAGTTGACATTACCGCGCTCCGTTCGGGAGCTTGCCAGAATTTTGATGCATTTTTGTATTTTTATTTTTGTGTATATTTTTGCATATAACGGCGAATAATTATTGATTCATTTGTTTTATGAACGTCAAAAGTTTATTATTTTTACTTTTGGAATTTTAAATAAAATTAATAGAATTTTGATAGCGATTGCCACTCTCCGTTCGAGAGCGTGCCAGAATTTTGATGCATTTTTGTATTTTTATTTTTGTGTATATTT